>OOFE01015161.1:0-16406 GCA_900323365.1 Monocentris japonica | reverse complement strand
TTTCCTGCCAGTGTTCCCCGCATTTAGCACCCAATAAACTTTTCCTCCATTCAAAAGTATTCACAATTAACCTTCTTCTTCTTCTAAATTACAAGACAGATACAATGCTGTTCTTCAGTTTGGGTGTCCCAGTCTTACCTTGAATAAAATCCCTTTCTTCAATTATTTCTTGGAGAAAAGTCGTTGAATGAATAACTGTGCTTGTCTTCTGCTCTTCTTGCAGATCTTCAAATCCCTGCTTCTCCTGTGGGAAGTAAGTATCAAGTGTGTTCAAGTGAATATCTTTTCACTATATGCTGACCCTACAGCATGCTTCTGTCTTTTTATACTCAAGGGGTGGCTTCTCGAAGCTCCCATTCAGAAGCTTCCAGAAGACATGTCCACTACAGTACTGGTGTAAGGGGGGCTAAAGAAAGGCTGGGGAGGGGGATGGCCGCAAGAGAGACTCCAGAGCCCTAAAGTTCATGTGCCCTTATAGGGCTGCAGAGTCACAAGGGGTGCCTGTCACTCAGGATGAGGGCTTTCCTGATAGCTTGCAGCAGGTCTAACACAAGCCCCTCCATACCCCCTGTTGGCGTCACAGCTGTGCGCTGGCTTTGCTATCACCTGCTGTCTTGGCACCCCTTTAAACAGACACAGACCATAAGGCTTCCATGAGATAACAGACCCATGTTTTTTTTTGGCCGATTGACTGGGGTGAATCTCACAAGTTTCAAGCAGTTGAACAGACCACCCAAATCAGTGCTACATGCTTATACTGGGAGAATCTGCTCTTGGATTTCTTTGTGTCACTCAAGAGTTTCAATAATTGATCATTCAAAGTCATTATGCTTAAACACCATTATTAACATATGCTTTAAGCATATGTTTTACAAAAAAAGAGAACTGTGTGGGAAGAATCAGAATCAGCTTTATTCGCCAAGTATGTGTACACATACAAGGAATTTGACTCTGTGGTTTCTCCATTGCTCTCTAGTACTTACATAGAATAGACATACAGCAAAAACAAGGACAACAAAGCTGAACAAGCTAGACATAAGCATAAACATTTAACTACTATGTACAGATGTAAAATATATATAAAAAAAACTATGAAAATTGTGAACAAGACAATAGTGCAATGATGCAGAGAGAAGAGGGAAAAGTTGTAAGCTCTATAGCATACTGTAGGTTGAACCCTTACCCATCATATAACTTGTAATAAATGATTAGAGTCTTAGACAAATAGATTTTTAAATGTAGAACACTGATTATGCAGTTAAGGCTGATTATGTGTGTGTGATAGAAAGCACCAGAAAGACGAACTGGAATTCTCTGGCCTCATGTGGACGTGTATGACTTCAGCTGACCAGAGGATGGCAGTGTGTTACACTTGTTATGTAATCCAAATGTTTCCAGTTGGTAGCAGACATTGCTAGAAGGTGACTATCTCCCTGTGACTCTAGAAATGTGGCCCTCAGTTTAAATCAGGGGATGTATTCATGGCTCATTTTAGAATAGGATATGTTGGTCTGAGACGAACTCATCTCAATGGTGTTGCTTGAAGCTTGAAGCCCTGCTTTTCCAGTTTGGGATACCCTACATTACCATCTCCCCCCCACTTGGTGTGCCACCTCCAATAAAATATAACTTAATGAAATTGTGTTATAGTTATTCCCTTGGGCAAAAACAATTAATTAAGGAAATAATTGATTTTATTTTTGTTGTTGTATAGGCAACTGAAAGGATTTCATAACATTACATCCATTATCATCCGCATTATGTCCAAAAGCTAGCCTATGTTTATTGTTGTGTAGTTTTCCTGGGTTTGTGTGTTTTCCCAGGGAAAGTGAAAATGCAATACATCATGTTTGGGACTTATAGTGTGTCTGTGGTACTCAATAGTGAGTTTACAGTGACCTTATCATACCTTATGGTACTTTTATCTCCTGTGGCATCACTATAATATTCCAATAATATCCCTATAGGTAGGCCTACTTATAATTTCGCAGCGACATTTGTCTAGTTTCCTAATATTACAACACTTTTTTCATAAGGGGTGCCATTTGAATGGCACGATAGTCGAGTAGGTTAATGCGTTTCCCGGATTCTGAGCCAAAGCAGTGAGTTTTCTAGTGGTCTTGTCCCTCACATCACTGACAACTAGGGTACATCCGAACCCATGGCAGTTGGACTTCAACTGCGGAACGCATGCGCTGTCAGTAACATCCGGGGCTTGAACAGGATGAACGCCAATTTCCAAGATGGCGGCGGAGGGAGGAGGGAAGGAGATGAACGAAATTAAAACTCAATTCACTACTCGAGAAGGCGTCTATAAACTCCTCACTCACTCTGAATACAGCCGCCCGAACAGAGTGCCTTTTAACTCACAGGGCTCGAATCCCGTCAAAGTCTCCTTCGTCAATGTAAACGACCAGTCCGGTAACGGCGACAGAATCTGTTTCAATGTGGGCCGGGAACTGTACTTTTATATCTACAAAGGCGTGAGAAAGGTAAACAGCTTTGACTACAGCGACAAAGCCTGCGTTGACCAAAAGCAGCTCATGGGCAACTTCAAACGCGTGGCATCGTAGCTGTCACTCTCTTTGGTTCTATTACTAAAGTGCGCAGATTTCCAGGCAAGGCCATGTAGCTGACCTAGCTAACTTAGTTATTAGCATTCCTAGCTAGCATCGCCACAGTTTGTTTTTGCCTCGATGAGATGTGTGCACTTCAAATTCCAACAGCCCCCCTGCTAAGAGTATTGAGTCAGTGACTAGCACGCTAACCTGGCTACTGTGACATGAGATTATCTAGAGAATAAATGAATTGTTCTTGGACAGTACATACTTTAACCTTGGACGTGTGAGGAATGGCTCGTCATGAGTTGTGACATGATGTTGACATCCCGTGTTTGTGTATCGCTTAGAGCTGAAAATTGCTGTCACACTTGATTATTAACGTTCCACATCTGGTAGAATGTTTTATAAGGCGCTTTTAGTACCTATTCTTTACACAGAAAAGATATGAATTTCAGCGTCACTCACCACTTATGTCTACTTTAGTGTTAGAAATAAAACTGTTCAATCGCTGCAGATATTGTGCTCGAAGTGCGGAGTTTTTAATTTGTGATGTAATGTTGCCCTCCTCTGTCAGGGTTTGGATGTGATGCGATTATGTCACAGTTCAGATGTGATGCAATGTGGACCCAGTGGTTGGTTGTACACAGTGATGATGTCATTGCAGCAAGCTACGTTTGTCTACATTAGCAATGGTGGTAATTGTGACAATAATGATGATGTGGTTGTCCCTGGCACAGCTACAGCCTGTGCAATCCAACAATAGCAGATCATCTTCCTAAAGACAACATAGATGAGGCTTTTAGTCTAAGGTCTCCACTATTCCACTCCTATGCAGGGTATCTATATTGTGGGTACTTTGCAATCATACATGAGGGTATGCACCATCAGAGGAAGTTTAGGAGTTATTTCACTTGTAGATCTCTTCTTCCTAATACTTGGCCTCAAACCAGGCAAAAACAGGCAATACAGAGGAATGGATGGAATTTAAGACAGATAGTGTTATTGTTTTGGAGCAAAGTCAAGCCTTGCCAGGTTCATGGTGGATATAGCCAAATCACATTCCTAGCCAGTGATGGGTGGACTGTAGGTTTTATTTGTCGTCTGTAAGTGAAGCAGCAGAGCAGAAGAGAGCACATCAAACAGCTGAGACTACTGGAGGCCCAGTGGATCATTTTATGAGAAATAGTCTTGAGAAGGATTGTCACATAATCTTGTTCCGTCATTCTCCTGGGATTTCACACTGACACATTCCACTCGAGGGAAGAGTCGTGCCTTTTTAACTGACTGGGAAGCTATTTAGTGTGTTTCATGTTGAAGTGGCTGGTAGAATAGAAAAAATGACTGAATGAATTTACACATATGGATTTGGCCTGTGGCTGGTGCTTCTCTCACCAACATGTCTGTAAAAAAAAAAAAAAAAAAACCTGGGCCTGTTTTCACTAAAAGTTTCCTGTGATTCCCACGGATTGTTTGTTTGATTATTTGTGGTGGTTGCAGGCTGGGGTTGGAAGATACAATTACCAGTGCATTTAAAATATAAGAACTACTGTTAATGTTTAAGTTTGGGAAATGTTGGATATTTGTGGTGAGACTATTTGGATTGTTGTGGGCCGGCACTAACAGATATATATGCGTAGGGAACATAAGTATTCCAGACAGACATAACTTAATCATTTGTTATTGCAGATGGTCAAGTTTTTGAGGGAACTTGCCCTCTATTCATGATGCCTACTAGTCAGGTTACATGACTATAAAATTTTAAACTGTCACCAGATCAGCCATCTTATTCTTAGATTGATATGAATGTGGTCCCTGGGCTTTCTGATTCTGATATTGGACTGGATCAATTCCAGAAGTGAGATGACTTGCAAACTTAAACTATCATTCCACAGCAAGTAGTTCAGACCCAGCCTTTGAGGTAATTACTGTTGTGAGGCTTTTCGTTTTGTGGCTGAGCTAGGCTGGCAATGTACCCCATCTTGGGCTGTTCTTCCCTTCAATGCTTAGATCTAGCTTTGAACTGTTTCTTGCTTCTGCTTAGGTAAATTGTTATGTCATGATTTGTGTGTAAGTCTCAAGTTTGTGGAAAATGTTGTTCTAGCAATTGGGAAAGGCTTAGTAGCAACCTGGTACTTCTGCCAAAGAGCCCAATTTCATTTAGAGCTGCCTCACTCTGACACATCCGTCAGCATTGGAGTTTCATCCCATAAGCCTCCCATAAAGCACTTGATTAGACCATGACACCAAGAGACATTTACAGCGATAAAGCATCAAACTAACAAATTAACACAGGTCTGATGCCAAATACATACCTGCCATATCAGGGGCTCTGTTCATCAGGTCTGTTTTCAGTATTAAAACTGCCTATTTGCCAGAGAAGAATAGGGTCAGTTTTGGGTGTAAACATTCAGAACAAGCAATGAATCATGATGATGATTATGCCCATTTTGTAGGCTCGCAGTGTTCTAACTTATGTGATATGCTACTGCAAACCAGTTGACGTACAGTTGATGTAATTGTATGCTTTTTTGATAGGCTTAGCACACCACGTTTTAATTTTAGAAGCGCTTGACAAATGTCTCTTAATTATTCTGGTATCTGATATAAATCAAGTTGACTCACTACATATTCCATGTGCCCTCAAACACCTGTTGGTAGACATAGGCACTGCAGGTTAACCTACATTTCCTTTTGGGGCTGCTCTTCCCCTCCCTTGAGATAATGACTTATCATGTTTCAGAATTCATCACTATCATGCACCAGGAACAGTGTCTTTGAGGCACCAACTGAGAGTTTATAGCTATGCCAACTATGCTCTCGTTGTAGTTGTCCTCTGGCAAAGTTTTCGACTCATTTGACTTTAGCTTACATAGGTGGTTGTGTTTTTCTGTTGACTAAATGTTTAATTGGCTCCTTTTTCAGTCTTCCTGTTCCTAGAGAAGTTGTGCATCGGCAGTGTTTGAGAGAATCATGTAATTTATAGTTTGGTGTGACTGAAAGTTGAATGGACTCGTGTTTCAGTCTTCCTATACCAAAAATCCCTGGAGAGTAGCCCCAGTAGCTATGAGGAAATGGCTATGAGTCTTTTAGGTCACTTTTGAGGTGAGCCTATGTCTATTGTAGCTAATATACCTTTTGATTTTCACTAAAGAAAAGTAAATAATGACTAGTTATGTGTCCATTAAAGCACCTAGAAAGTTTATATTTTATTTCCTATTGTCATTCTTGAATCTAAGATTTTTTTCTTAATTTAAATTGTGTCAAAACAGTTATCACATATAATATCTCTAACAGCAAAGTAGAGTAGATGAGGTGCTCTGTGAGATCTGCAGTTGTGGTCAAAAAGCAAACTCTTGTCTGATATCTGAAATGTTTGTTTCTTTTGAAAAGCCAGTCTCTATGTATATACCCATTTTATACACATTTATTTCTTATCATTCAAGGCTGCTGACCTTAGTAAGCCCATAGACAAGAGGATATACAAAGGAACACAGCCCACGTGTCATGACTTCAACCCGCTCACAGCCACGGCGGAGAGCGTCTCCCTGCTTGTGGGCTTCTCAGCCGGCCAGGTGCAGCTCATCGACCCTATTAAGAAGGAAACCAGTAAACTCTTCAATGAAGAGGTGGGTTCCAGTGAGCTTTGTTCTACAGAGTTTCACATGTTACACATGGCAAAAAAATACTAGAGACAACTTTGCTGTTCCTAAAATGGACTAGATATTTAATCAAACCAACATCATGTTTCAACAGCTGTGCATATGGGCTTTTGCATGTATTACTCTATGAATCCACCATCAGTAAGATTGTGGACTTACTCCCTGACTGTTCTCTCTCTCTCTCTCTCTCATACTGTGTCCCCTCCAGAGACTGATAGACAAGTCGCGGGTAACATGTGTGCGATGGGTTCCTGGTTCAGAGAGCCTGTTTTTGGTGGCTCACTCCAGTGGCAGCATGTACCTGTACAATGTGGAACATACCTGTGGCACCACGCCACCTCACTACCAGCTCCTGAAGCAGGGCGACAACTACGCTGTGCATACCTGCAAGAGCAAGTCGGCCCGCAACCCCTTACTCCGTTGGACGGTGGGTGAGGGGGCACTCAACGAGTTTGCCTTCTCCCCGGATGGCAAGTTTTTGGCTTGTGCCAGTCAGGATGGCTTCCTGCGCGTGTTTGGCTTTGACGCTGCCGAGCTTCATGGAACCATGAAGAGCTACTTCGGTGGCTTACTGTGTGTCTGCTGGAGCCCAGATGGACGATACATTGTGGCAGGAGGGGAGGACGACCTGGTAACAGTGTGGTCATTCTCAGATTGCAAGGTGATCGCACGGGGGCATGGTCACAAGTCGTGGGTAAGTGTGGTGGCATTTGACCACTGCACCACCAGTGTGGAGGATGGTGACCCCCCTGCTGAGTTCAGTGGTAGCGATGAGGAGTTCCATGAGCAGATTCACTTTGGAGGGGGCAGAGACAGGGCCAACAGTGCCCATTCTCGTCTTTCCAAGAGGAACTCTACAGATGGTAGGCCCGTTAGCGTGACCTACCGCTTTGGTTCAGTGGGCCAGGATACGCAGCTGTGTCTGTGGGACCTTACTGAGGACATTCTCTTCCCACACCTCCCCCTGTCCCGCACCAGGACTCACACTAATGTTATGAGTGCCACAAGCCCTCCTGCCACTGGGCAAGCTACTACTGCTACCACCACCACCACCACCGCTAATCCCAGTGGCACCAATGGCAACAACAGCATGAGCAGTAGTAGTAACAGTGGCAACCCAGCTAACTCCCTCCCTACTACCCTGCCTCGTTCTAACAGCTTGCCACACTCCTCCAACCCAGCAGGGGGCAGCACCCCCAATAGTCACACTGGCAGCAACAGCAGCACCAAGGGCAGCAGCATCATAGACAGCAATTTCATCGCCACTGGCGTTAGCAAGTTTGCCACACTGTCGTTACATGACTCGCGCAAGGAACGCCATGAGAAGGACCACAAACGCAACCACAGCATGGGCCACATTAGCAGCAAGAGCAGCGACAAACTCAACCAGCTGAGCTCGTCTCGGACGGCAAAAGCTGACGCAGCTAAGACTCTGGGCACTATGCTCTGCCCGCGCATGGAAGATGTGCCTCTGCTTGAGCCACTGGTGTGCAAGAAGATCGCTCATGAGAGACTCACTGTGTTAATCTTTCTGGAGGACTGTCTGGTCACAGCCTGTCAGGAAGGCTTCGTTTGCACATGGGCCAGGCCTGGGAAAGTGGTGAGTGACGGGCCTCTCACGGATACTGTCATGTGACGCCTCTAGGCTAGCAGATGGTTGCGACTACAGGCCTTTCCTCACTGTATTCAGAAACTCTTTTATTCTGTGTGCAAGCGCAGGTTGTTTAATATAAAAAAAACACCCAACATACAACACCCTCTGCATTTTAATGGTTAATGCCACATCACTTCAGACGATAAACCTCATGACTTAACTATATTTTATTAAATTCAAATTACAGTGTTGTTTGTTATCAATGCATCTCTGCCTGTCTATCTTTCCACAGGGATTACTATCATCTCAAAACAACCCGGCCAACTCTCCTAGTGGAACAGTAGTATAGCCCTGGTGGTGGTGCTGCTAACAACAGCTCCATGCGACAGAGACGGGGATGACCATGGCCAAGGCCCTGCAGCGCTGTTCCTCACACTGTCACACACATCGCCTTCAATGTCATCTTCATTCTCATCACTACAACCACCCGGATGCTTTTTGTCACTGCTCATCTTTAGATAACTGATTATGGCCAAGTCAGGGTAGAAACTAGACCCCATTGACTGGGGGGGGTGGTATGGAAGCAAGAGGGCAAACTTGAAATTCTCCAGGAGGTTGGGGGGTGCCTGGCATGTTGGCCATATCAGGTCGTATCTTGTCTGAAAATCTAGGACCCTATTTTTTGTGCCTGCAGGTCTTGGAAGACTACAAGGTGTAAGCAGTATGGTGACACCTCTACCTAACCTTTTGATGTGTGTCAGGATAATTCAGACATATTTGACACACCTCGTATATCTTGTTTCTTCAAATGAATTTCCAGACAATAAAGGGAATAGGATGAGGGATTGTTCTGGGACAACGGCATCTCCCCAGTGTGGCATCTCTTTCAGTTTCACCTCCTGGGTGGTCCCTAGTGCAGCCATGGTCTCGCCTTGTGTTTGCAGCAAAGGAAGACCGGAGCAGTTGGCTTCCTTTACCAAGAAAAGCTTTTAATCTTAATTGGAGATATCACAGTTTGAGTATTTTTGCACTGATTTTTTTTTTTTTTTTCCTCTTCTGTTTTTCCCATTCATTTTGAATTCATGATGATGGTGGAACACAAGCTAAATTTTTCTGAGGTAGCTTTGGGTGCAGTTGGGGAAACGGCTTGTCATTACCCTCTGTCTCAACGCTGGATGCTGCAATCATAGTTTTTTTTTTATGAGAAAAAGAAAATTGTTTGCACTTAATAGTTTGTTAAGAGGAGAATGGCTTTACAATTTTGGAGTGTGTAAGGACTCCCTGACAAGGTTGTTGAAATATAAATAGAATTAAAAACCTTTGTATCTATTGAACATTTATTTTAATATTGTTTCAGATTAAATGGGCTCTGTATTATATGTAAATATTGTACTTCAATGATTTATGGGTGAAATGATCATTATTATTACACTAGTTCAAAGATCCTCATTTCAGAAAATAGTGATATTTCTAATACAGAAAATATATACATAATATTAAAATGAATCTTGAATATGCAGGTTAAATGTTTCTTTTCTGTTGTACATAAAGAGAATTCAGGTGTATTTTTATTAATGAAATGTTTGGTATAGGAGATGTCTATCAAGTCCTCTTATCTAACAGGTAGTGCTGAACCCTAGCTAGCCTGTCGCTGCAGATTCCTTTACAACATAGGCAGGTAGGCGCAGACGCAGCGGTCTAACTCAGCCATCACTCAGAGCTCAGGTAAACCACAGGAAGACTGACGCTGGCATAGCTCCCCTCACCCATTAGCACCAGTCCCATCCATCAACATCTGTGTGAATTCACTTCAACTAACAAGAACAAGACTGATACACGTTTTAAAAGGGTAGCACATGGATTCTGTGACCCAGGCTATTGTGAGTAATAATGACAGGGCTGATGCTGAACCTCTGAACAGACACTGTTGATTAGCAATTGATAAATGTCAGTTCTTGATGATTGTGTAAATGCTTGAGGTGAGGGTGTTTTTGAAGCACCCACATAGGAAGATTGAGGATTTTAAAAGTGGGAGCCTTTTCCTCCATGTGACACCTATTAAAAACAGCTTTGACAGACCACATGTCTTTGACCTCAAGTTCTTTTCTGTTTATGTGAAAGCCCTGTTATTTGTTGACTACAAACAGTTGGATTGATCTCACATGAATCAATGGAATTTAACCATGAGCGGGCAAATCATATCTTTGATATTTTACACTAAAATACGATTCTATTCCATAAAACGGCAACAAACATGATGTTGGAAATCACTGCTTGTGGTCTATTTGCATTCCTTGACTGGTCTTGGACACAAAGTACAGCCATCATGGAAATCTAGCACTAGGATAGCATTGCAGGAAGCACTTATTGCCTCTCGTCTGGGTGAAAGAGGACTGGGGAAAGGACAGGGTACAGCAGTGGTCACTGTGTGTAACTCCATTGTGTAACAGGAAGCCTCTGAAATGTACAGGAGAAAGGCTATGTTGGGTAGGATAGATGGCAAAGTAAAATGATCTATTTCTTTCACCTTTGTATTGGTGTAAGTTGATACAGTTCACTTGTATGCAGTTCTGCTTGCTGTGTGTGTGTGTGTGTGTGTGTGTTTGGGCGTCTTGTGTTGCGACTGGTCTGCAGCAGTGGGCTTGTGTTGTCATCTCTTCAGAGCCCTGCCCATTTGCTGGGAGCCGATAGCTTTCGTCTCTGCCAAGCTGCAGTCAGTGCGACACACACAAGATGCCTCTATTTTTAATCACTGATCACTGACAGACAGCCTAACTCACTATTGTATATTGAGGCAGGGTTGCACTGCCACTGATGCACTCATCAGCATCCAGTTAAGGCGGTGCAGGTGATGCCAGGCCCAGGCCCAGAACAAGTATGTCTCTGGTGATACTGGAGGGTTGAGCCATGCCTGCTTAATAAAAGCCTATACCACCACACCATAAATGACTCCATCCTTGGTTACAGAGGTTGATGCTGCACTACACTATGGGTGAAGGTTTGTGTGTCGATGGTTTCTGTGCATTTCTAGGTAGTTAGTAGGTAATATGCAGTATAAGCTTTCAGACACAGCCCTTATCAATACCCATACCTGATGTCATGGAGGACACAGCCAACGCTCCACTCATCCATCATGTAGGAGTAGCATTGTATCCGTCTGTGGCACAGTATCAGCAAGTGCAAATATCTGTCCAGGGAGGTCTGGAGGACATACTCCTATGGAGACGAAGTCTCAGCGTGTCTTGCTAGGTGAGAAAAAAAAAGATGCAGATTAGAATGTTTTCTGGTTTGACATGTTTAGATTGACATTATTAGATTATTACTGCGGAGAACATGAACCAATTAGTTTCATTTGTTCTTTCTCCATAAACAATAAACTCTCAGATATGTATTTAAATAAACAGGACAAGAAGGTTATGAAAGTAGGTCATGTGAATTTAGTAGCTGCCTATACAAATGTAGAGTGTACCTGTGAATATGGGCCATCAACCTGCAGAGGATCCTGGATCCTGCTCTCTGGTATTGGATAGTGTTACCTGATAAACATGGTGCAATGCATTAGCACATAAAGAAATGACACCAGAAATACCATTTTCTATAAGTATCAGTTCTAGTATCAAAATTTCATCATGATTTATGAGAGCATAAACTCATGGATTGGTTTCTGGCTAGACTTTCTTTGTTTTATCGGTAGGGGGCAGCAGAGGAGCTGTTTTATCTAAATCTGTTTTTGTTTCATCTTATCCAAAGTAACATTTAATATCTTGTAAAAGTTGGGTACCGATGTATTGCCGAGGCTGGACTTCAACGTCTATTCACAGACGCTATCCCGCTACTGGACGGTACGGGGGCTTTAACCTGCTCCGTTACCGACCTGGGCCGGTGCACCCCTCCTTAGCCGACCTGGTGGCCCCGGGCTCCCCCAGGAACACCATATAGATACCGATCTTAGCGAGACGCCGGTTCAGCATAGCGCGTTATAGCCTAGAGCTCCCCAGCTCATTCGAACCGCCAACTTTAGCCTCCCAGTGACTGGGATTACAGGCGCGCGCCACTGCACCCGGCGAAAACCGGTCGAGCGGATAGAGAAGTAAAATGTGACGTGGACAAGCCATGACAGGAACAGAAAGACAAGTACGTAAGTGGGCTAAATTGTTTACTTAAAGCAATACCATTAATAAATATAGCGGCACCCTATTCACTCCTTAGCGCAAAGAAATAAAATTGATTACAAAAGAAAGAAAGTAAGAAAAATGCCTTTTGTGCTTCCTGGTAAAGGCTGATTGTTTCTGACAACAAAGTGCATTTATACTACTTCCCTCTGAAGAATAAAATAAAATGCACCCGATTATAGAAGTACATTATTGACACTAAACCATTACACAAAACCTAGTCTATTAAAAGGTCAAACCTTCTAGGACAACATAAAAGTCTAACACATTACTCAGCTGAACAACCTATAGGCCCAATGCAATGAAACTGAGCAGGAATATGAACTAAATTTACTTCATATTTTGACTTTCTTTTTCCCAATAAATGCTCATTACTGTTTTAGACACTAGACTACATGTTTCCTCACACTACTTATGCTCTAGCATACATGTAGTATGTTGGATTCAGCAGGTACTGTGCACACTCTCACAAAATACATCATAGTTAGCCCATAGGAAGCAGTATTGCTCTGACAAATGAGAATTATGTTGCACTTGGTAGTCGCTATAGCCATTATGTGGACTGGTGTTATTCAATAAAATGGGAGAAATATAGACTATCTCTGTATAGCCTATTCTCATTTTACAAATATGTCTATTACTTCATGTATATTTTATATCCCAAATGGGAAATTAAACTCCTCCATAATTTATGAGCCTCTTAAAAGATGGACAACCACTCACAGCCATTAAACGGATACCACATTTTTACACTCCTAGTAGTCTGTGGAATCAGTATCAAGGCTGATGGGAAGCATGACAGGCAGGCTGGAAAGCCAGTGCATCCTGTCAGGGAGTCACTCACCACAGTGAGGAGGTCTGACTGCCTCCTGATCTCCCCTGGGCTGCACAAATCAACAATGTATTACGCTGAGCAAGTATCAGTCAGGATCGGTGCTTGGTAGGTGTCTCACATAAAATCATCTGGGCTGCATAGAATAGCAATCTCGGCGAGTGAATATCACGTGCCAAGCATCAGACATGAAAACTAACACTATTTGCTGTCTGTACAAAATCTGCCATTGATATTCTATATCCTCCTATGGTGTTTTTTGTTTTTGGCTTCATGCTGATTACTGTCTGAAAAATGTAATGTCATGTTCTCGTCAAATAAATCTTTGACTCAATCACATTAATTCCTTATTTACAAACCTTAGCAGCTGTATATAGCATTTTCCAGTCATTTGAATGAGTTATCTAGCAGCAATCAGACCACCAGGGCAAAACCTGGTAAACAGTTGCATTTATCTTGCACTCCCAGGGAAATAGGTCTCGTTTGAAAGGAATCCAATAGATTGAGAGAGAATCCCATTGCTTTTGTAAGGTTACTCATCTTCTCCAAGTGATGTAATTCCCTTGTGTGCATGCCTCTGTATTGACCCGAGTTTTGTATACCCAGCAATGTGTGCAATGGCTATTAATGATTAATAGTTTCCCAGAGCTCAGAAAACTGAAGATCGCGTACTTGTATATAAAGATAAGTTACTGTTGCAAGAGATATGAGCAAAGATATGACATAATCGAATGGGGATATTTATGGACAGACATAATCTAAAATGAAAAATGAAACCTTGAGTTTGCAAAATGAACTGTACCCTCAGTGACGGATCTCCACCGAGGAGACAAGTCTATCCAGGTGGATATTTATTTAGCCTAATGTTCAGACCAATAGCAAGCTTAGAAATTACTGGGCAATGTTGAGAACTGCAGGTAAGCCTATAAGCATTGGTAAAGGCTAATGTAGGTGACTGTACTTCGATGTGTTTGATGAGGTGTTGATAACCCCAGTGACACGCCCACACTCACACTCAGGCTACGTCCACATTATGCCGGGTAAATTTGGGTTAATTTGAAAACACATACTTATCTCTCCATTTTGGCCTCCCTCCCTCCCACACTAGGGCGACGTTTTTAACCCCCCCCAAAACGAAGCTTTTCAAAAACGCTCTCCCAAGTGGATAGATTTGAAAACGCCGGCCCCCTGTTGTAGTGTGGACGACGAAAACGGAGACTTTCGAAAACAATGACATTTCACTGCTTGACTGTCACTTGATCCAGCTGTGAGCAAGCCGGCTGGTTTTTGGTAGTCTAGTGTGGATGGCCAGCTTTTTCAAAAACGCTAGACCTGAAAACGCCGTTTTCAAATTTAAACAGCTTAGTGTGGACGTACTCTTAACCTGTAACAGATTAGGTGGCTAGCGAAATGACACTACATGTCTGATGGTCCTGTAGATTTATGACGGTATAGCCTGATGTCATCTAGGGTCTCCAAACCTTAGTGGGTTGGTGCATCATTCTTTTGATGTCTGAATTTGACGTCTGTGTGGATGCTCACCCTGGATTATGGCACATGGGATTGTTACATCACATCCTATGTATCCTCCCCTGTCTCCACCCAAATCTACGCCTATGTGTGTATTGGTAAATGTTCAAGAAGTAGTTGAAAGTAATTGAAAATGTTGTCTTATCTTGTGTACTTAGACAGCCATTGAAACTCACAATGTGTAAACAAATATCTACTGATACTACATCTGTGTAGACATTGGCAGATCATGACTCTTACTTGACAAGGGAAATTAATGGACAGGGCAGAAAGTACGGGGAACAAAAGGAAGCTGAGGAACGGGTTTGGGAAAATGCACTTTGACTGCATGCCCTTGCAGGAGGTTATTTTGTACACAGGAGTGCCACTCTTTGTGTGTAGAAAAAGTGTGCAGTAGCCCATCAAGAAGAAAGAACACCCACACACTGTCTACTCTTGCGATCATTAATTTAGAGTAATGTTTCAGTCTGGGACTGTCTCAAGACACATGAGGGGAAATATGTTTATAACATACAGTAACTTTGAGGAGCTCGGCTAAAGAATCCTGGCTATTTAAAATATCCCAAACAGTGAATTCTCTTCCACCAGCTCAAGAAATATAGCTGAAAAAAGTCTTTCCATAATGTTGGTTCAAAAGGTGACTTGATTGTGTCATTGAAGTGTGTGTTTCCTTTTTCTTGTCATGTCCCCAGATCTGGAAAGTGGGTAGAGATCTTTCCAAGTGAGCAGCGCAATCCAGTTTCAAAGGCTTCAGCATCAGTTTAACCGTTAGTCACCAAGCATCATAAGCAAGGAGCCACTTCCTCCTCTATTCTATTCTAGTCTATCCTATTCTATTCTAGGCAGCTTTCCCCTTGAGGTGCAGGCTCAATTATTGCGCCTTCACCATGGGAGCAGCTATTCACTGGTCACATGACCCTAGCACAGCAGCCCAGAGTCACATGCCTTCACACTAGGCCACACTACATTAGGAATTAAAGTTCATGGCTAGTTAATAAAATGGGATGTTTCACCCTGCAGAGGTCACGTGGTCTATAGCGACCCAGGGAAAGCTTTGCTTGGCCTCGTCAGTGTAAAACAGTCTTGAATATACTTGAATTGATGTGCAACTAAGCACTTCGGATATAACTTAATGTCAAGCAAGTCATATTAGGTTCAGACAATATTTAGGAATTTTCATGTAAGATCCATGTATGGGGTAAGTATGTATGGGGAGCACAGTCAGTGATAGCTTTGCAGTTATTCCAGATTTTGAACAGTGTGCAGGATCAGTTGTAAAACATTGCCTGAGGGGGAAGGGAAATCAATGCAGCCTCAGAGAAGCCACCAAGCTCGGCCCTTAGCGGAAACTGTCAATACTGAGCCGCACTCTAAGCACTTATGTACACCGATCAGCCATAACATTAAAACCCCTAATATTGTGTGGGTCCCCCTCGTGCCGCCATAACAGCTCTGACCTGTCGAGGCATGGACTCTACAAGACCTCTGAAGGTGTCCTGTGGTATCTGGCATCAAGACGTTAGCAGCAAATCTTTTAAGCCCTGTAAGTTGCGAGGTGGGGCCTCCATGGATCGGACTTGTTTTTCCAGCACATCCCACAGATGCACAATCCGATTGAGATCTGGGGAATTTCGAGGCCAAGTCAACACCTTGAACTCTTTGTCATGTTCCTCAAACCATTCCTGAACAATTTTTGCAGTGTGGCAGGTCACATTATCCTGCTGAAAGAGGCCACTGCCATCAGGGAATACCGTTGCCATGAAGGGGTGTACTTGGTCTGCAACAATGCTTAGGTAGGTGGTATGTGTCAAAGTAACATCCACATGAATGCCAGGACCCAAGGATTCCCAGTAGAACATTGCCCAGAGCATCACACTGCCTCTGCCGGCTTGCCTTCTCCCCATAGTGCATCCTGGTGCCATCTCTGCCCCAGGTTAACGACGCACACGCACCCGGCTGTCCACATGATGTAAAAGAAAACGTGATTCATCAGACCAGGCCACCCTCTTCCATTGCTCAATGGTCCAGTTCTGACGCTCACATGCCCATTGTAGGCAC
>OOFE01015159.1:0-19713 GCA_900323365.1 Monocentris japonica | reverse complement strand
CGGGAAGAGAGGAACACCTGGAGAATCACGACGTATCGTGGTTAATTACTGTGGCAACCCGCTGATTTCACTATGGTAGGTCTATGGCTCAGCGGCAGGCAGAGGGTGGGGGACCGTCACGTGAACCTGTGTTCACGCGCTGGTCTGAGTTTTATTTTCTTACCTCCTCGACAACTCACCCCAAGTGGGTCCTCCGGAGCTGACACCTCGGTGTCTGTTGTCCCACTGAGCACACAGTGATCTAACCCTATCTTTTTAAGAAGAAATTAAGAGAGTCACCAAGTTTCTACTTGTTTATTAAAGCCTTTCCTATAAGTCAACACTTATAACAAAGTTAAAAGAATCTTAAGTCTATAAGCTGTCAGGTCTCTCGATCCAACGAGCCTGCCTATCTGAAGCAGAAGAGCCGGGGTACAGGATGCAGAGAGCGTTTCTCCAAACAATCTCATCTTTTATACCTTTTTTGTTTTCTTAGCCAAGCAGCATCATTCAAACATCTGCATATGAAGCATTGTGGGCTTGACTTTCATATACTGTCATTCTATTGGTTATATCGTCTATACAGCATATAAAGCATATGACTGGTTAAACTTGCTCGACAGCTTTGTCAGCCCCCTGTTGCATCGTGCGCTTTGGCAGCTTTTGCAGAGAGGCCCTGTCACTTCCTATCACAGGAAACCAGTAACGGCCCTCTCTGCCTTGCTTGTGACATTTCTCTTCAGAGTATTAGGAGCATACATTTCTTAACAGCATAGTTTTAGCAAGGTTTCAAAGTAAGGCACATAATTTTAGCCAAGTTTCAAAGTAAAGCAGATCATTTTAGCAAAGTTTCAAAGTAAAGCAGAATGGACATCACTTTCGTCTTATGTCATTATTGTAACATAACATGTCAAATACATTATCAGCATGTTAGGTGCATATCATATCATTCGGACACACATTGTCATTTCAGATACATATCGGTATTTCAGGTACTTTTCCCATCATTAAGATACATATCAGCATGTCAGATGTATGTCAGTGAGAGGCCCATGTGTAGGCCATAAACTGTTCATTGTTCACTTCTCATTTCTTCACCCTCTCAACACATCTCACAGCTGATTACTCCTTAACTGAGTCAAGCCACCTAGAGATACCTAGACTAAGACAGGAAGTAGGGCGATTTGCCTTCAAAATAAATGTGTTAAAACACTGAAACACATGTTCATCAATAAGGGTTGTATTTTGAGGGTTGTGACCAGAAGTCAGATACATTGATACTTTTTGTCCTCAAAGAGGAAATTTGCTTTCACAGTCTGCACATGGAAAACACTAAAGAACAGTCTCACAGGAATATGGAAAACAGTGACACTAGGCATTATCAGTTCACAGCACACAGACATGCAGACATGTTGGCACTATACAAGGACAATAAACCAAAAAGTAGCCTGTGATGTTTTTCATACAGTTTGTTCAGGCCCATAATGGCAATTGCACAAAGCCTCTGCTGAAATTAGCTTTATTACAAATCCAGGATGGGTTGAGGGGGGGTTCAGTGCTGTAGTGAGAGCTTTGCATGTGACAGCATTTGTGTTGTTGGTGTGTGAGGTTTAGACTGGAAAGTCCAGATTTTAGAGGCATCGTGCCTCCACGATGCTTCTGTATAGGAGGAGCTGTAGGTGGGGTGCATCAGAGAGTCTTGAGTTTCCAGATGGCGGAGAGCTTCTGCTGGCAGCATTTAGGGATGGTGGTAACTCAACAAAGCTAGCAAATGGTGCCACCTGATGAATGACACTGTAGACTTATGATGATGTGACCTGATGTCTGCTATGGTGTTCATTGGGTGGTTTTTGGATCATTCTTATAAAATCTGAGTTGGGCTTCAATGAGTGTTCGCCCTGGAGTATGGCACAAGGGATAGTAACATCTTATCCTGTGTATTGATGAATGCATCTGGTTGGATTTGCAAGACTGTAAACTAATGACACGCAACATATTTCTTCCCCAAACCCTAGTTTTGTCTCAACAAAAGGTGTTGCTAAAAGGTTAGGGGTGTTGTATACCCATGACTGCATTGCCAAACACAATTACAAAATTCTTCTATAACTTGCCAAGATGGTCACAAGATGGCTGACAAGCATTTAACTAGCACTATGCTAGTTTTTTTTTTTCCTTCCGTTTGTAAGTTATCCGAGCTCATGACATTGGCTTCACCTTCTTAACTACAGAGATACAGCATCTACAGGACAAGTACAGCCTCATGTGGCTGATAAACTGCTGGTCTCTTAAGCCGTAGATGAGTGGACTGAGGAGGCGGGGTAGAACATTTGTAACCACATAGGTAGAGAAGATTACATCGGTCACAGCAGTAGGGAACACAGCAATCAAAGCAAGAATGATTAGGGGGGAAAAGTAGGACATCATGCAAATGAGGAGCTGGACTCCGTGGAGTAGGATGGTGTTGCGGGCCTTTCTGGTTGAGGCCTGAAAAGTAGAGAATCATTTATCACAAGGGGGCATTTATTAATACACAGGACAAGATGTTACTATTCCTTGTGCCATAAACCAAGGTAAACACTTGTAAAAGCCCAATTCAGATTAATAAAACAAAACAAACAAGTGATATACCCACCATCAGATGCAACACCATAGCAGACATCAGGCTACACCGTCATAGATCTACAGAGTCATTCCTCAGATGGCACCATTCTCCAGTTACCTACCCTAGCCAACAGCGGTATGCGGCACGTCATTGGGGTTATCAAGTGGGCACCTTCCTTCACCGATGTTTCGTTAAGTTAGGCCCACGACACCTCAAGAAGGCTTAACTGTGTATTCCAGTGTCCTGGAAACACCCCCCTCTATGCCACCACCTCACAACTCCCTTTTACCCTCGCCATCTAATGTCTGCCATCAAACTAGCATTACCCTAGCCTTGGTTAGCCTTGATCCTAGCCTTGACCTTGCTTTAGCCTAGCCATACCGGTACAAGCCTGTCTATCTGATACATCAACACAGCTAGACAACACAGCTAAACAGTGTGTGTGAGTGCGAAGGGAGAGGAGGATTCGAACCCTGTTTAGGGTCAACTCTGACGTGTCTATACCTGAAATGCTTTGAATCATTTCCTGCCTCAACTCCTGAAATTGACCTTTATCACTGAGGCATTAAGTAGGCTAATAGGCCTAAACTGACTTATCTCTACAGATTTGTTACAGAGGCAAGTGATAGAAACTACCAGAAAAATACATGAAACATACCCAAAAAATTACACACAATAGTGCAAGTTAAGTGTATGAATTGACCTACAAGATTTATGATACTTGACTGATCTCTATAGGGAGATTCTCTTTGGAGCTTGAGATGATTGCTCTAAGGATTTAAGGCCAGAAGACAGCACTCAACGTGACTCCTTCTCCTTCCTGGCTCCCAACATACCAGAAGGACCAGCCACAATATGAGCCAGTAATGGTCAAAGACCCTCTAATCCAGCTGATCATGACCACTGAGGACCTCAAGTTAACCCTCCATATCAAGGAGGTGGAGGTGAGGAATCAGGAATTGGAGGTGGAAGCCATGCACCTAAGAGTGAGGGCTATGGAGTTGTCACCTGTCACCTTCTCCCACACCCCATGACAGCTTTGATGTGAGTAGGCACATTGCACTTGTACCACCTATCAGAAAGCCTGAGGTGGACTGAAGTATTGCATTGTAGTTACTTTGCACTGGCCAAGAATGGGTGATCCCTTTTGTTAGTGTAAATTAGTTGGGGAAATCTCTGGATGTGTGTGCCTTTTTCCATAGAGTTTAAACTATGACACCGTAAAGCCTGAAGCATAGAGGCAAAGATTTCAAAATTGTGACAATTGCTAACCAGACATATGGGGAGTTCACAAAAGAAAAAGGTGTGCTTTTCGATAAAAGGCCAAAAATTTCAAGCAGCTACATGAACTCGGTGTTGGAGGAGTTTGTTGAATGTTTGCCCAAGAAAATCGTGGTTTATTTGAATGAACAAAAAGTTGTGTGTCGCTTGCTGAAGCTGTTGCACTTGCCGATGAATTTGCTTTGATGCAAGTGCTCTAAACCAGATTTTAAAGTGCCATCATACTGTACAACATCACACACCTGGTCAGTGGTGGCAGCCCTGGCAGCGAAGAGGACCTTGATGTAGGTGAATATCAGTGTCAGAAACACAAAGGAGAGGAAAATGACCTAGAAAGAGTTAAAGTGAATTATAAGCATGCACATTTACAGATTGAGCTAAGAGTCCTCATAGGATGGTTGGTGGACATGTCACTGGGGGTTGTCACCAGTTGTGGATAAACTGGGCAGGAAAGTGAATGAGAATTCCCCTCGCTCAACAACTACCATCCAGGTGTCCTTGAAAAACTAACCCCTACTTGCTACAGTAGAGCAGCTCATTGACCATCAGTAGACTGTGGTTGTACTGGGCAGCTCCCAGGGGTGAATGTCTGCAATAGGTGTGAGTGTGAAGCAAGGTGTTGCTGACAAAGATCATGCAACTATTTGTAGAGTAAAGAGTCCTCATAGCTAGCATAGGGTTTATTGGTATTTAACTTAGCTGCCATTTGAACTATAAAACTAGACTAGAAGATTCTAAGTGTGTCACGTCTGCACTGCCTCCCTCCTCTCCTACCTCTGTTCCTTAGTGTCTCCCTCTCACTGTCTGTCTCTCTCTCTCTCTATCTCTCCCCCTTCTCACAGGCTGTGGGTGTGTCTGGATCTCCATGCTGCTGGTGCGCTCAGCTGATTCCCATTTACTAATTGACTCACCATGTATTTAAGCTCTGCCCCCAGTCAGTTCTATGCTAGTTTGTTTTTTGTCAACCTCCGCTACTACTGCTCTAATACGTCTCAGTTTACAATCAGTAGATTAGTTGTTTTTTGTTTCATGCCTGTATTTCTGTTTTTGAGATACTCCAGTAAAGTCCGCCTTTTGAGTACTCCCTGCCTCCAGCCTTTTGTCTGCATTTGGGTCCACTTGTACTAGACTTGACAAAGTGTAGGAAATGGTTAAAACTAGAAAGTATGATTTTGTGTCACCCACAATTGACCTATAAGTACACAGCAGTTTGCTGCATCTGGCTCATTTTAATCTGTATGTACTTACTTACGGAATGTACTTATGCCAACTGTCTCCCACCTTTTCTGCCAATCTCCCTTGTGTAGTATGTAATATAGTAGCAACGCCTTAAGAATAAGCTTTGAAATGGTCTTAAACCATCAACCATAATTGAAATACTGTGTTTACAGACAGTAAAGAAACCCTTTGCTGGCTGTCCTAATGTAAAGCTAAAATGTATGTTTAACCACAGTTACTTTTGTACCTTGCATTAAATGCTCAAACAATACATTTCAATGTGAAAATCAAGTCTTCAATCGATTCAATCAAGTATTCAATTAAATATGGCGATATTACTGAATCACTGTAATACTGAACAATATTAAACATGTATAAATAGTGAGTACAAAATATAATATAAAGCACCTGAACAACCACAGTTTGGGTTTTGGAGTACGATGATGTGTAAACGTTGTTGACAAAGCAAAGCACAGTCCCAGAGAAGAAAGACACAGGCTGGGTGGCGAGTAGGATGATGATGTCAGTAAAGGCGGGGATGAAGGAAACTCCCCAGATGAGTCCAATCAGAGTGTAGGTTCGCTGCACCGTGCAGATCTGGGTGTGGTGAAGAGGATGGCACACAGCGATGTAACGCTCCACAGCCATGCCGGCCAGGTTCAAAGTACTGTTCCTAGAAGACTGGAGCTTGAGTATTGAGAAACACTCACATGTTTGTGGCAATTTAGTTGTGAAGATGCGGACATAAAATTGATTGATGTTCAAATACCTCTCCCAGTCCCTAACCTAAACTCTCAAAATCCCATTTTCTCTGTGACCCTGAACCTAAACTTAACCTTTAGCTCCAACAAAATGACCTCACAAGTGAGAGAAAGGAATGGCTGACAAGGTGGGAGTCAAAGTAATAATTTCCATATAAATAAATGTCCATTTTGCTATTCTTTATCACAGATTGCTGCAACACAATAGTGATTCAACATATACCCAGTTCATGAAAGAGGTAGATCTTTCCTGGGAAAAATCCTCTGGAGACAGGAAGTGATGTGTTTTACGTTTCTGGTTTGTTTGGAATAAATAGAACTGGATAGTTAGCATGAGCAGCGATAGCCACCGTGGCTGAACAGACAAAGACAAGGGCTCCACCTACAGAAACTCAACAGAAAATCCAAGGAGAAAGACATCACATTATTGGACACACTGTTTGATCTCTGGGAGGTGCGCTTGCAAAAACCACAGCAATGAACCCTTAGCGCCAAAGATGTTGTGGATTACCACTTTAATATACGGTTACGAGTGCAAACACACTTACTTGTTGGTGGTGATAAGAATGACAAGCACAATGCAGCAGATGGTCATGTTGAGGTTATGAGCAATGGCATGGTGAATGATCTGCAGCGACACAGATGTCGTTAGTATGATCATGTCGTTGATCACAAGATGGATGTACAGTATATACCTGGAGGAGAGGAGGAGGGGCAGATTATTTATAGCGAGTCAGTAAGTTTACATGCACTCTAATAATTTGATTTTAACCCAATTAAGGCAATACTCTGACTATTGAAATCATCAGGTAAATACCTTAACACAGCTAGATTTCTGCTCAATGTTTCCATGTATTAGGGCATGTAAACGCCTTAGTCACACTTCTTTTGGCTTTTTCAAACTGCACACGTTGCTCACCAGACACAGTAACCTGGATGTTGTATCCAAAAGCAAACATTTGAGTGGCGAGTGGCAGACAGATTATTAAATGAATCCATGTAAACGGGGTTATTTGAGAAATTGTCTTACATTGAACCATATAAATGTGTAATCAAGATATTGCCTTATGCTGATTACTCCCAGTAATCAGAGTATTGGTGTGCATGTACACACATTCTTTTTTTTTTTTTTAGCCCGTCACCACCCCCCCTCTTTGGAAGACAACTTTCTTTTTAATTACACTTGTAATAATACAACAAAAAATCCAAAATAAATAATAATAATAATGTCACGTCTCTGAGGGAGGGAAATAACAAAGAGACAAAACAGTGAATAAACATAGACCTAATAGGAGCTAACAGGGGAGAAATGTAAACATAGTACGAACAAAACAAACAAAACAAGAACAAAACAAAGGAGAAACAAACATGTACAAGCATGTACACACATTCATTGATGAGAAATTTGCCTTACACCGTAATCAGCTCCATGTCAAGGTATCACATGAATTCATCAATACACAGGATAAGATGTTACTATCCCTTGTAGCATAATCCAGGGCAAACACTCATAGAAGCCCAATTCAGATGTTATAAGAATGATACAGCCACCACCAAATAAACACCATAGCAGACATCAGGCCACACCGTCACAAATCTACAGAGTCATTCGTCAGTTGGCACCATTCGCCAACTACCTATTCAGGCCTACAGCGCTATGTGGGGTTATCAAGTGGGCACCTTCCTTCACCGATGTTTCGTTGAGTTAGGCCCACGACACCTCAAGAAGGCTAAACAGTGTGTTCCAGCATCCTGGAACCACCCTCCTCTATGCCACCACCACCTCTTCTCCACTTTAACCTTGCCATCTACTGCCTGCCTAGCATCAAACTAGCATCAACCTTGCCTTGACTCAACATCAGTATAATCAACATTAGGATTTCTTCCGCTCATTTGCCTCATCAACTCGGTCTTCCCAGGGGATCGTAAGCTCAATAAAATAAACAAACTTCTGCCCCTCTGACCACAGTAGCATGTCTGGCCTGAGGCTAGTGCTAACTATCTCTGTCGGCACAGTTAACTGCTCCAAAAAGTCTACCTTCATTTTCCACTCTACCATAATTAATACTTACAATACAATAGATTAATTATATCAATGTATGTAGCCTGTAGCCTACAGACTCACTTTACCATGCAGTCAATATTAGTTGGCTAGTAAGTACAAATAGTTCAGGGGCTAGACCGAGCTCTCTTTTGATTGTGCCAGGAAAAAATGACATAGAAGGACTAACTACTGGCAGCACCATGTCACATGACAAGGCACTGTAACACAATAAGAATCTTAGATTGAGCCTGGCTTTTTGGACTCTTTTTGTGGGCCGTTTGTTATTATTATTATTAGTAGTAGTAAGTGATACATTTTGATCCACATCCATGCACACATCTCTCCAGAATTGTTTGACAAACCATTTATAGAGTCTAGAAATACACTCAAACATTATAGACGTTTAGCTGATCCTCTTATTCAGTGCCACAAACCCACACACACACACACACATACTCCTTTCCTACCTGGGGTCTCGCCAGAACACCTCATTCTTAAAGTAGGTGTAGACAAAATAGCCATTGATGGAGTTGATGATGACGCAGAGGGTAAAGTTGACGAAGCTCTTAATAAAAGAGCTATTACTGACACTTTCTGGTCTTCCGGTTGAGTTCATGTCCCTCCGCCGTCTGTTAAGTACACCAGGGATTAAACTCTCACTCATGTCCCTTTGACAGCCTCATGTCATCCCTCTCTTTCCCCTTATTCTCCACTGTATAATGTATAAAATGCATTCAAATTAAGCTTTTTTGAGCCCGAAAACATCAATATAAAAATATGGAGGGGGAAGGAGAGAGAGGTGAATCTTGTGTGTACTGTATACTCTATATGAAATGGATTTCCAGAATAACTGAAAAGGAGTTTAGCAGGTCTTTCATTGTAAAGGTTTTTAATGCAAGAATAAACCCACCTCAACTCAGTTTACAGACCTTGTTAGGCTGAAATAAATCCTCATGACATAAGGCCATAGAATACAGTGATTTGTTGATTGTTGGCCTCATGGTGATCACTGACTGGAGGACCTGTATTATGGGTTAAAATGGGTTAAGAAACTATACTGAGCTGGATCTTTAAAGATACAATCCAGAATTCATGTGAACATTTACATTTTCATGTATGTTTCCGTGTCCCATGGCATGTAAGTGTTTGAAGAGTTTGACGGGTAGAAAAATACCCGTTCTGGAGGTTTCTTAGCCTATTATAACCCAAAATACAGTTTTACTCCAGCTTACATCCTCAAAATACAACAGAAAACTCAACATCGTCATCACAAGCCCAACAACCACCAATGTCATCATAAATAATTATATTTTCTCTCATATAGCTTACTACTATATTATCCAATATACTATGAATTTATGTCAGCCAGAAGCAAAAGTAATTGCAGTAATTGCACATTTTTGATTTAAATCTGAAATAGAAAAATTACAGCATTACAAAAACATTCAATCACATTTATTTTCCATTGGCAGTATAGGGGGTCTTGTAGGTAGATGGGGGGGCAACAAATTTGAACGGCTAGTCATTTTTAAAATGGACTCCAAAACAGAAACAGTACTGTGGAGTGCAGTACATATATGCAGGCACCATGGCTATCACATTTGATGTGATGTGATTCAAATCAACACGTACCTTGAACACCTCATAGTACATTAATATAAATATAATATAAATAATAATGTACCATATATCAAATACCACCAAAACTCATTGACACTGTATATCAATAATGGCTAATTGTGCATTTTCCCTGATAAGATTAAAAAAAACATCTTTATATATTTTATAGTTATAATAAGTCAAATATACTGGAGATATTAGGATAGATGTCAACCTGATATATCACTTCTTAGGCAAATATACGCACCAATAGATGGCCGACCTGCCAGTGTGTTCCTGGCTAGATTACTGTCTAGTAAGAGAAGCAGGAAGAGAAACTAAATTATATAGAGTTCCTTTCTGATTCAATGGTGAAGTAAGATTATCTGTTGGGAGACATGAAAGAGAGAGAGAGATGTGTATAGCAACATCTGTGTTCATTAGCACACCCTGGTGAGCTGCAGTGTCTCAATAGATCATATCTTTAGAGGTAAACATTTGATTTGATCATTTCTGCAACTTTCTGATCCCATCATACGTAAAAATAAACATTCACTTATCCCATTATAACTGTTTTTGGTTGAAGAACCCTGTCAATCAGTTTCAGAACAAAAATAGTTTCTGATCTCATGTTTTCAACTGTCTCTCAACATGGAGTCGTAATCTGCAACACTTTCATATGGATAAATCTCTTTTCTGTTACTCTCTATCTCTGATTGATATAATGCAATAGTGAGTAGGTCTTTCCTGGGAAAAATCCTCTGGCGCACACAAAGTGATGCGTTTACATTTCTGGAAGCAGCTACAACGGTTTGTTTGGACTGATTGAGACCTACCTACCCCTTATGGGTAATCTAGTTCTACAGCAGAGTAACAAGTGATGCCCTGTATGCTACAAGCAAGTTTCCAGTAAACACTGCATCTAGTTTAATTGTGCTCTACCGCCTTAGTCTCAGGCAAAGACATAACATGTATAATAGCAAGGGCATGCCACATACCGCGTGCCAAACTAAAAACCAAAGGCGACTGTGCTTTTGCTGTTCTGGCACCCAGACTCTGGAACAACTGACACGGTCAGTTGGGCCATGGATTGGTGTATAACGCTGGACCTTGTAACTCGCTGATGAGGTCATTTCCCCTTGAGGTTCACCTTCGGCAGCACTGGCCTGACCCTGGTGGTCCTGCTGGTGCGACAGGTCAGGTACCGCGCCCAGTACTTCCTGAACCTTTCATCCCGGAACCCATAGATCATGGGGCTGAGAAAACGAGGGATGATGTAGACAAGCAGAAAGAAGATGTAGCGTATCTCCAGGCTCAGGCGGGGGAAGAGGGAGATGAGAGCAGCCTGAAGGGAAGGAACCACGAAGGCAAGCATGCACAGCAGCAGCTGAAGCACAAGGAGAAGGGAGGTTGAAATATTTCAATGGTTATTGCAATATTTTGTGAACAGATTCATGGAAATATCCTCTATTTTAATGACTACAACAATTTATGTGTGGAGCAGCAGCTGAACTCTGAGGTAAAGGGGTATGGCAAGTATAGCAGTAAATGTTTTTGTTGACATTTTAGAAATGGTTTAATATATTGAATTGTATAGTGATTGTGGCGATGTTTGGAATCATATTTATATGCAACCAGATTAGTAAACTGTTAGTAACAATCCCAAATATTTACGTATAAATACATTTCTGTTTTGCTAGCTGATTGATACAATAGTGATTCAACATCTTGCTAGGTCATGAAAGCTTTTACATTTTCTGTTCTAAACACCCAGTGCCTGGTCGGTCTTTCCCAGGGAAATTCCTCTGGTGCACAGGAAGTGATGCGTTTTACGTTTTCCAGCAGCAGCAACAGCAGGTAGTTTGGAATAAATAGAAGAAGAACTGGGTAGCATGAGCAGCGATAGCCACCATGGCTGAACAGACAAAGACAAGATTTTGTCTTGTCAAATTTACTGTTGAAATATGCATTGCATATATGAGCAATGGCTTCTTTGTATATATTTTTATATCTTCCTTGATAAATAAATATCATTTTGTTTCTCAATTCCTGACGTTTTGAACAGTCGCATATGTATCTTGATTCAAGTTGAAATATTCACCTGCACCCCATGAAGCAGCACAGTGTTCCTAGCCCTCTTCACTGAGGCCAGGCCCATGGAGGCGGCCCGCGCTGTCAGCATGATCTTACAGTAGGTGTACAACAGCGTCAGCGCCACGAAGGAAAAGTAGGTCCCATCGAACACGCAGTTCTTGTAGTAGATGGAGCGGTCGCGGAACAGGAACGTATGGTCGCAGAAGATGGACGAGTCGAAGAAGTGCGGGGGCTCCTTGACGACAGTGATGAGGAGGTCGGAGATGGGCGGGGTGGCAGTGAGGATGAGGATGACCCCGATGAGGAGGAGGGTGCGCGGAACAGTGCACATCTGGTTGTAGTGTAGCGGGAAGCAGATGGAGATGTAGCACTCCACGGCCATGCCGGCCAAGATCAGAGGTGTGGAGCGGATGGTCAGGACTGCTGTCATTATCTGGAGGAAAGCGCGTTGGTGAGAGGACTGAAATAAGCCAAGTCAAGTTTATTTGGAAAGCCCTTAATCACGGTTACAGTCTCAAAGGGCTTTACAGTGCCCACATTATGAAAACAATAAATGACAGCACACAACACCCCGAAGCTTGGACCCTCGCAAGGAGACAAGCAAAAACTCCCACAAAACCTTTTAGGAAAAAATGGAAGAAACCTTGGGAGGGACTACCCAGAGTGCCGAGGGTGGGCTCACTATGTTTTTGTGATCGCCTCTCTTGTTTACATTTTTGGCAAAATTGTTTGTTTACAAATTCAAAGCTCTGTGAAGAGGAGGAAGGAAGCAAAACGTCAGATCTGCAGAAAGACAAATACGTATCCAGAAGAGGAAACTGTTTTAATGCAATTTGAATGATGGAATTGGCTTTAGTAGCTTCATTCTGTTCATTCAAAGTGAGACCGTCCTCTTCCTGTTTTGGTTGATGCACTTCCTTTGTGCCCTAACTCAAGGGAAACATAGAATAAATACAGAAAGCAACACATAGAATAAACCAATTTTCTGCAGCCATTATACAGTGCTATCAAAATTGATTTGATAAGGTTATATTGGAGTAAATATTCCACTCATAGCAGCTTTAATGTCACAATTTTTAGAAGTTTAGAATACACTGTAATTAGGAGTTTGATTCTTCACCACTCGAAGCAGTCATAGTAGCAGGAGCAGGAGCAGGTAGAGATTCAGTACTTTAAGGTACTTTACCAGAGATGGACAGATACATACCTTCCAGTTACAGGACAGTCTTTTTAACCATCTGACAGTATAAAACCTGAACTCCAAACAGTGTGTATGACTCATTAAAAGCTGCTCTACTGTAGACAAGAGCGCTCACTACAGTAAATGCCTGAAATGTAAAATATGAATGACGTACCAGCAGGCAGCAGACAGAGGTGTGGATCTGCCTGAAGATGTAGCTGACCACGTAGAGAGCTGTTACTAGGCTTAGCTGGAGAGCATCATTGATTACCATGTAGATGAACATGATGTAGCGGGGGTCCTCGTAGAAGAAACTAGGGGTGGAGATGGATCAGAGTGGGTTAGGGCTGTGTGTGTTTGTATACTAGAGATAGAGAGTGAGAGAGAAACCCCCAAGGCTACCGGTTATACTCCCCTGCTCAACCTATCAGTGTTTGTTTCACACGACCGCAGCTACGCGTTGTTGAGATTTGGGAGATGCGTGCCTCTCCCGTCTGCAAGCAACTGCGAGCTACACTTACCAATAAACCCCTTCTCTGCGTAGCAACGCGTAGATGTTTACGTGCATCCATGCAGAAGTATAACTCGGTCTTAAGGGTTAAGCATGCAGAGGTGAGGGTTAGAGTTAGGGGTTGGGGGCTAGGGAATGAATGTAGTCAATGCAAGGTCCTCACAAGTATAGTAATACCAAGTTTGTGTGTTTCAATGTGCACATTTCCCACTGCGACTGTGTATACCTATGTCGTAGAAAGGTGTGGACCATGCTGCCGTTGATGATGCTGAGGACCAGCCATACCAGCATGGCCACGATGTTCTTGGTCAGAGCATTGGAGAAGCTGTCTTTAGGAATACCCACAGCGTCCCATGGGAGTGAAGAGCTGGTATTGCCCATCAGCAGGCCCAAAGGGCCGGAGGAGGAGTTCAGCATCATCATCGTCTCCTCCTCATAATCTGAGGTAATACAGAAATGAAATCTGATATACAACATAAACATATGAATGTATTTTGTTTTGTCTTCTATGAAAGAATATACAACAATATAACCCTTTTAAAAACCGATCAGATTGCTAATCACAAATGTGATCAACAATCAATTCACAAAGAACTGAATACGGAAATGAAATCTGATTATAAAGATATATATTTTACACATATTTGGATTACATTTTGTTATTTTAGTTGAAGCATATTGCAAGCAAAGTGCACATATATGAAAAACATAGCAGGTGCACCTCCTCATTTAGCCTCCTTCTGGTTGGTTGCGCTGTCAAAAACCTTTTGTATGTATTTTATATGTATGTGTCCAAAAAAAAGGACTTATTCAAAAATATTTGGCAAAAACACCTTCATCAGAGCGTCACGGTGCCAAAACCTGTTGGCCATCGATAAAAATATGGAATAATTGAATCTTTTTGATTAAGTAATTTTTTCCAATTAATTTTTGTTTTTTCATGGAGTCACTTAAAGTGTACATAAACACATAAACATTGACATACATCATCTAATATCCTTTTTCAAGTCACACAAGGACATGGGTAACAGTGGTTAGCAGAGTATAAAGAATATAGAACAATATAAAGTTGCATTGAAAGAGAAACCTCTTCATATATGTGTAAATATACATGGGATGCAATGGGAGCAGTACACACCTACGACTACAGAGGTAAGAACCGTTCCATCCACACTTTATCAGGCAGCCATGGCAAAAAAAACAAACCCAGTTTGCTTGAGTCCTTAAAATTGAAGCTGTGAAAAGTGCAGTAAAATAAGAGGAATGTCATTAACTTTCAAGCATGAGGAATTTTAAAAGTAGCATGGAAAGCTTGTTAGTTTGGAGATCACTTTCTGAAAATATAGATCAGATATAGTAAAAGCAAAAAGAAAAGAATATACGAAGAAAAATACACTCAAAACAACCACCTTTCCTACATTTTGCCAGCACCTGAAAGAGCTGTGCCAGAAACATCATACGGTTTTTCAGAAATATGTACACAGTAACATGGTTGTGTTATGGAACTCATATACAAATATTTACTTGGTTCAGCAGCTCTTGATTGTGCACCTTTGGCAGCTCTGGTGGTTCTTATGAAGGTAAGTGACGTGCAGGCTTATAGATCAAATGCAGGCTTATACATCTTTCTTTCTTTTGGGATGAGGTGAATTCATCAGCTTCCTGTTATTGCAACCAAACACTGGAGAAATACATGGAACAGGAAAAAAAACAATATAATAATAGAAGACTCGCATGGAAATAATCATCTACAATATATGTTACACACACACATATTAAGAGGTAATGTACATTGTAAATACAGTCAGAAATCTTTGTCAAATCTAAATCTCTATTCCACTCTAAACTTTTTAAAACCAAAAAATAGTATTTTGAATATTTTTCCATTTTAACAAATAATGAAAACATCAGCTCTATTGCAAAGGAGAAAAAAGGAAACATGTAATCTGAAAGTATGTTCACAGACAATAAAACTTACAAGTTGAGTCACTGTGTTAGTGACAACCTCTAGCAGGCTGTTGTCTCATATATAAGGATTTGCAGGGAAGTTTGTGTGTATGTGTGTGTGTGTGTGTGCACATTGATCAGGTTGTCATGATGATGTCACTGGTTATGTTATGGATCCTTATAATGAGCATCAGGAGACTTCTGGCCCGTTAGCCAATAAGGAAGCAGAACAGGAGAAAAACAGAATAATAGAATAATAATAATAAAATAATTGCTTTAAAACTAGAAAGACCCTAAAATACATTAACCTAAAGGCCAACAAGCTACAATATCAACTAGTATTTTCTTGCATGATTTAGAAAATCTAACAATGCTGTTTTGTACAGAAAGTAAGTCAAGAAAAAGTCATGGAGGGACATTTTGAAAGCTAAGGTATTTCATTTCTTAACGCTTGAAAGGCAAAGCTTTTTAAGTGTAAAGCTCTTTTTGTGTTAACCAAGTAAAAAGGTAAGTGACCTGCATGTGGTAAAGCAGAATGACTTGTATGGTAAAGCAGAGGATCTCAGACTCTACCACCAACAGTTTCTTGTGAACTGTGCTAACTAACACTAGTAACTAGTACTGTCTTAGTAATTAAGCTTAGCCCAAGTTCAAACAGGAAGACTACCTGGTTTGTTTTTCCTTTCACTACTGTTACTAGTCTATTCACTAGTCTCACACCCATCAGTCTTTGCTTATAGCAATTATCCAATCAGCTTCCTAAGCAAGGACACACCTTTTTTCCCATCCTCTTCAAGAACCAGTCACGAAACTGCCGCATCCCTACATACATGGCTACCTCCAGTTGGTTGCCAGCGGCCTTGGTCTTCATTCGGCGGGGGGGTTCCTGCTCTTCAGTGATTCATTGAATTTTCTTTATACCCCATGAATACTTTCATTGAAGTGGAGCCTCCGCCATTGCCCATTTGGTTTATTTTCACTGTCTAATAAAAGCTTGATTTGAAACTTGCAAAATTAGTCTCTGAGGAAATGAGGAATGAGGAAGTAACATAATAATGACTGTATGCGTGTAAGTGTGTGTGTGTGCAAACATTATTAGTTTTTTTCAGTATACTCCATTTGAATATCACATGACATTTCCATTCATAATAATGCAGTTTTTCATACAATGTTGTGTATTGAAATAAATAATCAAAAAAATGGTCAAAAGCTGTTGCCAAGTCTTTACTTTTTTACAATTGGAAAAAAAACCCTTACCTTTATCAAGACATATTGCTTATATACAATACGCTATCACAGAAGGGATTTGTTGAAGCGCCTTGATAATGTGATCAGAATGCTGTGCATAGTTTCCAATACAAACAGATTTGCAAAACTTTGGACCTCAGCAGCTATAAATGGTGGTGAGAGGTACATATTTGAAAACATTGAACTTCAATACCCAGAAATCCTGTAACGTGATGTAAGTAAACTGCACACAGCACGCTCATGTTTACCAACCAGCCAGTCTGTGATGCTTTATGCCAAAGATACCAAAGGGATGAGAAGAAAACATCTAATGTTAGTGAGTCCAGCTTTCTCTGGACAGAGCACTCGCTCGCTGCTGATTAGGAGACAGTTTGTATTCCTTAAGTGTTGATTTGTCACTTCCTGTACACCAAGAAACTTCCTTCCAGTGACCATACCCAACACCAGAATTTCATTTGGGCAAAAAGGGCAAAGTGGATGGGTCGATCTTGGCTCTAATCTTGCTTTAACTGAAAACAAACAAAAATGAGGTTCTTATTTCCTTATTTGCTTACCTTACCAGACATTTACACTAATTCAAGCTTATAGATAGTTTTATTTTTTATTTCAGCAGGCTTACCAGGCTGTGAATATAACAAACTAAATTGAAATTACAGTTATGCAGTTCTAATTTCTTTATAACAACTCAGCAATAAAAATCAGTCTGGCTAAATAAAAGTTGAATCAATTTAATTAAAATCCTCTTTCTTTATTGTCTCTCACGACGCCTTCGTCCTGGTTGGCCACTTTCTGCGACTTGGCCCTGAACCTGTTGCTCACAAGGTACTTCCTGAGGTACTTCCTGAATTTTCTGTCCCGGACACCGTAGATGATTGGGCTGAGGAACCGGGGCAGAATGTAAACGATCAGGTAGTTAGCAAATCGGATTTCTAGGATTCTGCCGGGGAAGATTAGACGGAGAGCAATTTCTACGCTCGGGGAGATATAGGACAGCATGCACATGGCCAACTGGCCGCCATGGAGTACAATGGTGTTCCTGGCTCTCTGGGCTGACATCTTCTCTGTTGAAAGGGCCCTGGCTGCAAACAAGATCCTCAGGTAGGTGTAGACCAGAGTCAGAAACACGCAGGAGAAATAGATAGCATCGAAGGCTTGTCTTTTGTATGCCAGGATGGGGTCTTTGAACACATTCTGGCGTAAACAGAATACCGACTCATGGAAGAAGCTGAGGGACTCGGTCGCCAGCGTCACAAATAGATCTGTAATATCTGGCGCCACACATATAAACCAGATCAACCCTATCAGAATGTATGTTCTCCTCACTGTACAGATCTGGGCGTGGTGTAAGGGGTTGCAGATGGCGATGTAGCGCTCTATGGCCATGCTGGCTAAGTTGACAGGGGTGTTTCTGGTGGTGAAGACCGCCAAGAGGATGAAGAAGCAGCAGAATGAGACGTTGATCTTGTAGAAGATGTAGCTGAGGACAAAGAGTGTGATGGTGACGGTCAGTTGGATGGCATCGTTGATCACCATGTGAATGAAGAGGATGTAGCGAGGGTCCTCATAGAATGCCTAGAAAAAGGGGGGTGTGAAAAATGTGGAGCTGGAGTTGGTTGAAGAATATGTAACAACAATTCTTGTGCTGCACTTAGAGGAAGAGGAAGGATTGTTGAGGAATAATAATAACAATGTGATACACTCCCGTAGGGAAATTCTCTTTTCGCTTGCTTGTGTTAGTTGGATGGTGTTGTCGGTCATCAGGTAGATGAACACAGAAACCTTGCGTGAGGAAGAGAGGAAAGGAAGGATAGGACGGTTGGTCACCACGTAGATGTAGAGCATGTAGCAGAGGTAACGTGGAGAGGGGAGGATGGGGATGAAGAGGAGAGAGAAATGTGTGGACAGACGAGCGGAGTGAGAGGGAGCCTTCAGCAGCCTCCCTGCTGAATTGTGCTTCAGCAAGACACTGAATCCCTACCAGCTCCAGGGGTACCGTACTGTAGCTGACCCTGACTTCTGACCTCCCTGTGGAGATGAATGTGCCATGCATGTGTCTTCCCTCCTCCATTCAGACACCTGCCGCAAACAGTGACCCTCCCTGGAGGTGGATCTGGGTCGTGGATGCTGGACCCTGGCTGATCTGGTAGGTGGATACTGGACCCTGGCTGATCTGATACATGGGTGTTGGACCCTGGCTGATTTTAGGCTGTTGGCACTGGCCAGGTTAGGCTACCTAACCTACCAGATTACGTAGCCTCACTATGTCCACCTCTTTGTTAAGTCCTTTCAGTCCTCTTCAACCTGTTACTCTGTTTTTATGTGCTTTTGTTCTGATCATATTCCGTAACCATCACAATTGTCATAATTTGATTGATAATTGATAATTGACTGATCTGATTGTCCATCAGCTTGACCTAGTTAGGCTTGGTCTCCAGCCCAGACAGCTCAGTCAGTAGAGCATGAGACTCTCAATCTCAGGGTCGTGGGTTTGATCCCCACGACCCTGATAGTGTCAAGTACCCTTGTAAGTCGCTTTGGATAAAAGCTAAATGATTGTAATTTAATGTGCCTGTAAAGTCCTTTGAGGCTTGTTTGTGATAAAGGGCTATAGAAATACATAGACTTGACCTTTAGTTTTTTTTTTTTAATCTCACCTGCACCAATTTGACTTTTTTCTCTATTGTTCTTGAGTTTTTAGCACTTCACTTCTGTTTTATCACTAGGTAAAATTAAACTACTGTATGTGATTCCTGAGTGAGTACCTGACCACCTGCCTGCCTATGTGTGCCCGTGTGTGTGTGTGTGTGTGTTTGTGTGTGTACCTGGTGTCTAAAGAAGGTAGCCACCACAGTCACGTTGATGTAACTGAGGATGAGCCAGACCAGAACCACGATCAGGTTCTTCACAAACGCTGTGGTGAAGGTATCTCTGACCAGCATGAACTGATGGAACAATAGAGGGAGACAGACAGGCAGAAATGAAAAGGAAAAAAATACCATTACACATTTATCCACATTTCACATTTATCTTATATCATTTCTGTCATCATGTCAGACCCACCAGCGTAATTGACTTTGTTTGCATTTCATTCATTCAAATTCAGCATTTTTAATAAACACTCCTCAAGCTTTTCACTAATAATATCATTATTCTTAAGCAAAATTAGCTATTTAGCTTGCCTAAAATGTTGATTTAGACTTGTAAGAAATTAAGGTTTTATATTCACATTATTGATGCTATTTTAAAACC
>OOFE01015153.1:10881-22448 GCA_900323365.1 Monocentris japonica | reverse complement strand
GGGGAAATTTCAGATGGAGAGCGTGTTATTCAGAGAGGAAAGAGCTTTCTGTGCAAACTCGGTGAAAAGGGTTCGATGGTTGGTGAATGAATGATCGCGATGCTGTTGCGCAACAATTCCTTTTCACTCAAGAGCATGCAGTAAAGGATAGGATGCCGATTAACAGAGGAGACAGGGATTATAGCATGTAGCGCTAAATTATAATCCATGCAGTGTACATCTTTTTCTTTAACTTATTCAGCCCTGGACTTTTCATCTCATCCTGAGACCCAGGCTCAAGAAATAAACAAAAAGCTTGAGATCCATTTGTGGGTTTTAGAATTTCAACAACCCTTGTCTATGAATCCCTAACCATGTGAAGCAAAAGGTTTTCACTACAATTTTTGCCATTGAAAAATAAGCACCACCCTCCTGCTAACATTTGTAAGCAATGCCAGTGCAAGTCAATGGAGTGCGAATCCATCATTCCTTAAATTGTCCTTTCAAACAGTTCCCCTGTGTACGCCCATCGATACAGCTATCGCATGTGGAATGGCTTGCATGCATTTTGTTCAAACTCCGTTTACGTGAACTAGCATTGGCAACAGGAGGCTGGGTTCCTGAGAAAAAAGGCCTTAAGAAGGGAGTACTGATCAATTATTGATCAGGAATAATGTTAAAATCATGAATCTTCACTTTAACATCGTGATCAGTTTGTGATTGCAAACGAGGCCAATCCGAGCCGCACCTGCATCATAACAATTCCTTCCTTCTTGAACAGATACAAAAGCAGCAGCCTTACATAAGATGTCGAAATCCCCACTGCATTACGTTATGATTTATTGATTTGTTGAAAGTTGAAAAGTTAAAAAAGTACATCCTCGACATCAGGAGAGAGCAGGTCATCATCCCCTTTCTTGGGAAGACCTCCCGTTGCTAAGAATAAATATGTGGCTGGGACAACAGGGAGGAGATGTTCTGAGTGTGTGCAGCAAGCTGACCGCGAGCCAACTATCTGTACACTCCACCGTACAGCTCAAGGATTTTGCCATGTCTGCAAAAAGTGCAGACAAATAAGGTACACCACAAAGATTTCTGGGACAGACAAGAAAAATTAATCGTAGAAGATGAAATGTTCTCCCTCTAAGCTCATCGCTTCGTCGCTGACGACAACTGCACTCGCATTCACCGGGTTGAACAGACGTCAGTCCTTGGTCTCTCTCTCGCTCGCCCATTCATATCTCGATCTCTCATTTACACACATTGTTTTCTGCCTTGACCTACACAGCCACTCCAGCTCTCATTTTTGTTTTCATTCTTTCTCTCCCTCTCTCTCACAGACACTAACCAAGTGATTTATTGGGAGAGTCCATGCGCTGGGCTTTCTCTCTCTCCTCTCTGACGTAGACGCCCGTGAGATTCTCATCGCTACCTCGGCCCATTTATCATCCGCAGCGGTACAATTACATAACACTGTTTACTTGCAGGGAGAAGAGGCGCATTCTTATGTCAGCTCCTGGGTTCCAGTCGGGGACGGTTGCAAAACCAAGAGGCAGGAGGATTCAGAAACATGCAAGCACAGATACACACTCACAGACTGTACTGCACATCAGAATACACACAAATCAACGACCACACACACATATTCAAGAACACACACAAAAAAAATTGTCTCCCTAGGCTGACCCCCATTCATACCGCCATCAAATTGACACATTTATTTTAAGAGTAGGACGAGTGGCGATCGCTGTCACGAAGGGAATAAAGCCTCATGTCTGCACGTGGGCCCGGGGTGTGAGCGTGGCCATGCATGTGCCTGAATGCGCCTATCTGTCTGCATTTGTGCCAGGATGAAACATGTGAGTGTCATATGAACGCATGGATGTGCTGGGTGTGTGGGTGTACCACCAGACTTCTTTTCCACAGAGGGCCTCATCAGACTCTCTCCCTCTCTCTCTCTCTGACTCTGTTTTCCTTACCTCCCTTCTCTTGTGTAATTGATTGGCATGATTTACACAGTAATTATCTAAGCATGCATTCTCCGGGACTCGAGGTGTTTTGATGGCTAACGTGTGGGCCCGCGACGAAGGGGAGGATTACCAGCGCTACTCACGAGAAGACCTTCATTAGAGAGGAGAGCCAAGCGAGTTGCTTTTCTGCAGCGCCGTCTCTCCCTCGCGGTAATAACTCGTCAGCCGTCTCTCCCATCTGTTAGACTCCCCCTCCGGTTTTAATGGTGTGTCTTGACTGTTTTTCCTGAGCGAGAGTTTATATCCTTGTGCGCTGTGGATCCTTTAGGGACACATTTTAGTTCCCTTTTCCAATTACTGTGCAGAATTTGGAGCGTGAGGAAGATGGGGGGCAGTTCTACTGCTATAGCTTGCAGTTTACATCTTAACAAGTCATTTCATGTAATTTAATGATTTTTCTCTGTCACTTTCTTGATACTAGTGGTGTGATCTGCCTTGTTTCAAGATATTGGCACTTTCTGCTACTCCTGAAACAAATGAGACTACAATGAGATTTTTTTTACTTGTATTAAAGATCCATCATGCCATGCCATTTTAACCATGAGCATACAGTGCTCATGGTACGCCCAGCAGCCCAGCAGAGGCCACTTCCCTCCACCTGGTATTTGTGAAGGTAATAAACCCAAACTGAGTGTAACTGTCAGTGGGAACTGCAGCACCCTGATTAACTGAACCAGTGTTACGATAAGGCCTCAGTAGGTTCCAGTCGAGTCCACCGCTGAAAAGCTGAAAAAACACCCCTCGGTCCACGCGTCCTGCACTGCACAGCGTCTCCAAAGCTCATTCTTGAAATTTGCATTGGTTTTATTGTACGTTGATGAAACAAAGAGTGTCCGGGAGCAAAGGTGCATCGGGGAAACTCTTTCCAAAACTCAGGTAGTTCATGTGTGTTTTCTGGAATTCCAGCCCAGGTAGCTGTGTTGCTGCTCAGTTGGGGGTCAAGCCGCTCCAGGTAAATATGTCACATAGATATACAGCTTCAGCGCTGGTTATGTAACTGCGGTTGTTGCTGAGCCCTGAGGCGTTGGCCAATTTGGGAACAGAAGGAGAGGGGAGGAATGTCAAGCTTGCGGCGGGATCCATCACACACCGAAGCATCACGTGTCAGCAGCTGAGCCAAGCAGCTATTTGATGTCCCTTCCACAGTCCCTGTACATATGACTTCCGCAATAATGATGGGAATTCCTCCCGCATGCCACTTTCTAAATTTGATTCCTGCTCATGTTCTATGAGGTCACCCGCCTGCACACACACACACACACACACACACACACACACACACACACACACACACACATTAAAGACCATACAACCTCATTTGTTTCATTCATTTGTATCTTATTTTTTACTTTTTATGAAGTATTTATATTGAGACCTTGTCAAGCACTAGTTCTCATCAGTTGGAGGATCTGCTGTCCACTAGCCATGCGGCCTAAGAAGACCCTTCTCCTTGAAGAAAGCCCATTACGCAAGAGCTGACATCTGAAGGAGTCATGTCTCAAATGGCCAACTGGAGCGTTTGCTGTTGATCCTGGCAAACGGTCCATCACTGAGGATGCCAAGTCAAAGGGCAGGCTGTCACCACTTCTGTCCAGTCAGACCACCTGGCTCCATAAAACTTGAACTTCCACTTAACATAAAAGGATGTACATCTTGTCTAAGTTGATAGAGGACAGAAGAAACATTATCGATTTGATTCCTGTCAAAAGTCATGAATTATGATACTCAAAGTAACTCTTGTGGACGTGCTTGTAAATCATCTATCTAAACCCTGGACATCATTCAAGTTTTATCTGATCTGTTCATCCATTCAGCTCTGGCTCTGCATACATGCTTGTATTGTCTATCTCTTGGATATGTCTCACACTGTCTCACCAAAATCCCCTGGACAAAGATGTTTCTAAGCTGTTCCAGCTTTCTCACTTGCTTTAAGAATTGAGGAGTCCTATTCCAAACATCTTGGAAAAAAATCATTAACTAAAATATAGAGCAACCAATCTGTAAAAGTATTACCGTGTTGTCAACCAAGGACTTAAGTTCCATTAAAAAGTAGTTTTTTCTTTACGTTGTTGTGGTCAATCTTTTTGTAATAGCAATTTTCCAATTTTGGAACCCAACCCTTCAATATTTTTTGCATTAGATTTAAGGCTCCCATAGTTGATGCTTCCATTAACCCAGGGACTGTTTAGACCAGGCTTCTGCTCTCCTGACTTTCTCCCGTATTTTGATCAAACTCTGCTGATTTGCTGTATTTGTTAAAAATAGTAATACAAAATATCTATACTATACTATTACTGCCGTTTATGTTGCACCAAAAATGTGAACGTCTATGGTTACATTGTTAGTCCAAAAGTTCATATACTGCAACAAAAAGAAATGCAAGTTTGTGTCATCATGGAAGGATAACTTTTTACAAGAAATTAAAAGATGCAGATGCGTTTTTTTGTACTATATTTCTTTGATATGCACATAAAAAACCACCAGAATGCAGGAAATAAGATCTAAACCGCCTGCTTTGGTTTTGAAAATCTTATTTCTGGACTGTCAATATTGCGTACCAAGAAATTCCATTCTTCCCAGTTTCTGGTAAAGATACTCAGACGAGCCCTGCACCGCGGCATGGAGCAATGGATGCTTTTAACTAAGCTCCCTAAAGGTTTTCCTAGTAAATCGTTCTGTTTATGACTGGAGCATTTAGCAAGGGAAATGTCACATTGTTTTAAAGACGGAGACGGGGTTTTTTTCTGACTCAATCTGTATCGTGCACCAACTGCGTCATAAGATGTGCATAAGTGATACTAAATGTCCTGCTGTGCACTGTTGCGTGCCTCGCAGTCTGAAGACCAACAGTTACGTCAATTGCTTTCACACACGGCCAGTCACCAAATGAATAAAGGTGAGTTGGTATATTTGGTGTGTGTGTGTGTGTGTCAGACCCCGCCTATTATGGCTGTGTGTAACAGAGTAGGAAGCCTTTTTCTCTAGTTTGTCATGGCATATGAAGTCACAGTTTCGCACACACATTGTGCATTGTCTGCCCGGTCCCCGCTGTGACTCCCAGCTGTTTATGAGTCCATTTCCCAGGGAAAGCCAGAATACTGATGGAGTCACCTAACCACGTTACCCTTTAGAGACTGAGGGAGAGAGAGAGACTTTCATAGTGAATACTACAAAATGTCTTGAACTAATTAAGACCTGCAGCTACTGTCAAAGCCATATTTTCAAGATTACAATGCCCAGAGTGAGTCTGTGAGAAAAACTACTATATGAGACAAAACTGTACTAAATTTGTGTTTGACAGATTAACTGTGCCTGCATCTGGTGTATAGGTCCATTAATGCCACCAGCGGGGTAAGAAATTTCCCTAATCCTTGACCATGTTTTTATTTTTATTTAAAAATGCCACTGTACAGCTGTCATGCCCCAGAGGTCTGCATCTGGACTTGCTGCAGTCAAGCCCTTGTTTTTTAGCCCAAGCATGGATCCAAGGGGCGCTTCCAGGTTTCAAAGGTCGTCAAAGGTCACAGAGGTCAAAAAGTCAACGGCTGCAGCCCATGAGTGAAACACTTGTTGGCATATCCACTACAATCCCTGAAAACTCAGAGCAGAACCACTCCTGAGAAAAGCCTCACGCTGGGTGGGCTGGATCCCTGGAAAATATCATCTATTACTGGATACATTCAACCCATTCTGGTCCTGCTGGACTCTGAAAATATATGAAGTGTAACATGATAAAAATCTAGTCCAATTAGACAAGTATAAAACTATAATTTGACCACAGCAGTGTCCCATTGAACTCCACAACATTTGAATTAAATATAAATGAACTTAACAGAAAACAGAAAGTCCTTCAAGTCTTTTGTGCATTTCAGAAAGAGTAGCAGCTTATGAAACATCCAAATAAAAAAAAAGATGTTTTTTTCATGTTGTAATAATGCCAGTGCATTAAAAGGGAAATACAATGCTCTTATTCAACTTTTCTCGTTATCTCGCTGTCATATTTGTAGACATCCCTTCCAACTAACTGAAGTGACCATGATCAACCCACCACAACTTCCCCAGTTACATAATTGTTTGTACAAGTGACAGAAACATCGCTATACTTGGCTCACACTCAAATCCTGAATTCAAGCAAGGAGGAAACACCCCCTTTTCCCTAAAGTGCCATTACTAAATCTGCCTCAACTTCCTCAGTGATGTATTTGTTTCTAGTGGTGACACAACACACATATTAGTATTGAGTCTTAAAATCTCACAGCAAGTGAAATAATAGTGTGAGATGATTCCACTTGTTTCATGAATTTTCTTCAATCAATTTTCTCCTGTGATCTGCCTTACTGACAATTGTTTCAGTGCAACAAATGCAACTGCTTTGGAAACATGTGGACCTATTTCACCCCATTGGCAGAGATGTTCAAAGGTTTGAAAAAAAAAAAATTTCAGAACTGAATATGAGACTAAATGACTTAAGATTGGCATTTTCTGCAGTGCATAGCTTATACTTGAATCTTAAAATAGGTCAAAATACCCCTCCTCCCTCCAGTGCCATGACCAGTCAACCACAACTTCCCCAGTGACCAGTGACGCCAAACTAGAGCACTTTACACCTGCACATCACCATTCATTTCCAGGGAAGGGGTTGCGAGAGGATGGAAACCACCGCGATGAACAGGAAAGGAGCTTTTTGATCGAGCTGGTTAACAATGCCATGGCTCATCGGGAAACAAAAGAGGAAGCATTGAGAGCTGACTAACGGTGTGATTCAACTCCCTGGTCAGTAAGAGAGGGCGTGTTGCAACTTCCACTCATTGTTGTTTCCAGGGTTGGCTGCACTGAGACAAAACCCCATCAAAACCGCTCCCATGCTGCCTACACCTCATTTAGTCTCATATCCAGTTTCAAAACCTTGAGACCTTTAAAATGAGTGAAAATTCTGCAACTGGGATGAAAAAAATGAACTTGTTTCTAGACAAGTGTCAATATCATGAAACAAATCAGAATAAGATGGATGACTGACAGAAAATTCTTGAACTTGAAGTTTATTTGAATTTTAAAAATGTGACGTGCCACCCAAAATCGAGCAAAATATCATTGAGACTCAATACTAGAGGAAATGTTTTTTGCAGTGTGGCACCGTGCACGTTGTGTTTAACAGAGCTGAGTCACCTTCTGCCATTCATTGAAATTCATTCACCTGTGAGTCAGGGAGGTTTTGCTATGAATGATTGACGGACATTGTGGTTACAGTGTAAAGTTGGGACATCGTAAAGTTCGTCAGAGTGACATGTATGATGTTATGCCCGGAGGAGTTTGTTGCTGGTGATGCAGGCGATGGAGGAATTCAAGCGAATCGTACTGTTGCACTCATTGTGTTGGCTAAATGCCTAAAATGTAAATGTCATTTAGGATGAGGATGACTTCTGAGGCGTCTCAAAGTACAGGGGGGTGTGGACAACAGATTTTTTTATGATGCAGACGTCATATTAAAAATCTTAAAAAGCAAAAATCTTTTTTGCTAAAGTTATGAACGGCTGTTATTTGCTGACTGGAGCGTATTGTGTGAAACCCGCTCTGGGCGAAGACGAATTTGATGGTTGAGCGCTATCGATGCAGCTTGTTAGTATGTTTTACGTGCATGCTTTCATTCTGTAAAAGTGGAACTACGCTATTGGAAAGTCCAATTTTGTGCAAATTACAACACAATCACACACACACACACACACACACACACACCAAAAATCTGAATGCTGTTTTCTTTGTGCGAGAGAGCAGAGGGCATTTACTCCGAAACACACTTCCTTCTGTGTATTTTCTTTTAGCACTGGTTGAAATAAACCTATCATGTTCAAGAATGTGGAACAAAAGTTCTCCTTTCACGAACCAAGAATCTGAGATAACTGGAGTCATATGGGCCGCGCGTTCCTTTCCAGCAGAATCGGGAGGAAACCGAGACGAGCGCAGCCCACAGATATCCATCTGATCTCAGCAATTTCTAGGCAATCTAAATAGAGGTCCATTAGTTTTCAAAATGTAGATCCTGTTAAAATCAACTGGGGTAATTAAGAGCAGGACCCCGGGGGCCCAATATATGAAGGATCTTAGCCACAAATTTTCAGTTTACGATCAAATACTAAATAAATTGAACCTGATATTGAAATGTTTTCAATTTTCTTTTGTTCTGTAATATAGCAAAGCTAAATCTAATCCAATTCAAGTTATGGACGTCATTTTAATTGTTTCTTTCACATATTCTTTAAAATGATCATAAAACTGCATCTAGGAGAACACATTTCTATAAACAATGCACCAGATCCTCAGTTTCTGTGCGGTTCAGGAAAACATGAGTGCCTTCTTTTCACCAAAGTGTAGGTGGACTCTGAACCTTGATGCTTTTGATTATATCCAAACCTCTGGGCACCTGACCACTTGTACTGAGTGGTGGCTGGAGCCTTTAAGTCTCTGTAAACCTGAGGTCAAAGGTTAGACACAGATCAATAATCAGGGGAGTTGTTGGGACTGGAAACTTTCTTTGGAATGGACGACTGTAGATTTCAAGAGACCTTTACAATTAGAGACAAATTTCTGTTCTGACAGTGTGAGTAATATGATAAACCTTGTGATGCTACTGAAGGATCCCCACTTGTGCTGATAATGTTCAAACCCAAGTGAGGCCTTGTTCAGCACCTCAGCAAGTTGGTGAAAGTGCAGCGATAGTTAGTGGTAAGGTGAGAATTTCCTGAAATCATTTTAAATGTCTCAACATTTCCAGAAAAACTCGGCGGATCTACAGAACAACCTTGAATCGCTCCATATATGGTACAATAATCTCTTAGTAGTTGTGATTATCATGACTGACAGACAAATTGACCCATACCTTCGGCCAGTAGCTGGGCACCTCGGTGAGAAACCGAAAGCCAACATTTTAACGTGAGAAGAATACCCGGAAATGACATTCCTGTCCAAACTATACAACTCAGTAGACAGAGCTTCTTTTTGCTCACGTTTTTCTGAGTGCTGGAAGCCAGAGGGATCGACAGGGCTGCAGAGATGGTGGAATGCAGAGTTCCTGGACGGCGAGTAGAGCTTGGCAGAGAAACTGCTCCAGTGCTCCAACAGACAATCCTCTAAAGTCACGATTTCAATACAAAGGCAGCAGGTATAATGGTATATTGGAAGGTACTGAGGGAAGGGATACGCTGCTTCGACCTTGCACATGAGGGTAACATTATCTCGTGGTTTGGATTAAGCGCATTACTGATTCTTTTGTTCTCTAAGTATATGTTATCTTAATGGCCAGTGTAACCATAGCCACCCTTTGCTCAAAAATCTATGTCAAAAACAATGCAGCGGCTATGTAGCGCAATCTTCTCCTGAAGCCTTGAATGCATTCCCCCAATTAGTGGCTGAATTTTAGTGTCAGATCTGTTTTGAGGTTATTCTTCCATTGCACCCTTTTCCAGAACTTTCCATGACGGCCCGATGCAGGGTTGAGACGGAGGGGGAATGTGCAGAATCAGCAAAAAAAAGGAGGGAGGACAGTGAAAAGACAGAGAGAAAAGAGCTTGCACCTTCCCTAAAGATCTTTCTCTCTCTTTCAATCTCTCTCTCTCTCTCCTCCTTGACAAAGCACACATTGCAGAGCACATATGGGAGGCCCCCTGACAGGAATCGGAGTAAAAAAAAAAAAAAGAGCTGATGCACACAGTAACAGGAACAAGGACTGCTCTGTGCAGCCCGTTCATTCATGGCAGGTTCCTATGTCTTCAGCCAAACATCAAATGAGAAGAATGCACTCACCAGTAGTGCAGTACTTCATACATCATCTAGGGCAAACGGCTCGCCGCCCTCGGCAGTTGATGTAATTTCACCGTGCATACATGTGTCTCGCCAATTGTCCTATTTTTCTGTATTCTTTTCCCCTTTCTCCAAACAGCACGTCATGAATTCAAGATCCAAAATGAGCTTCTTTTTATAGAACGGAAAATATTTACCAAAGTTTTAATGACTCTCCCGGAATCTGATTGCGAGGAAAATAACACTTAAAGAAATCCCTCGGTGGATGGATGGAAAGAATGGGGGTGGGGGGGAGAACAAGGTGGCGAGCGCCATCCGGTGACCCAGATTTGGACCAGAATGAGGCTGTGACAGTGTGAGCAAACGAAACCTCCACAGCCATCCGAGGGAAATGGTGGAGAGACAGACAAACACAGGGAGGGAGGTGCAGAGAGAGAGAGAGAGAGGGATGAGATGAAAGAGGAGACATTGGCATGAATGGATGCGATCAAACAGAAGGGTTTGGGGCACGGCAGGACATGGAGCAGGGGCCGCTGTTGAGGCCTCCAGGGGCAGGGCTGAACTCGTAGCCCCGGCTGGGAGCTACGAGTTCTGGGATGAGCTGGGATGGATTCCTTTCTCAACTCCTTGTAAATGGGACAAAACAGGGAAACACAACCTGTTCCACTCACATATATATTTTCTCAGATAACCTATATGCTGGGGATCAGGGGTGAGGCCTGGTATAGATTATGTGAATTGGCAGAAGTTGATGGAGCTTGGACAGCTAAACAGCTGTTTGTGAGTCAAGGTCAAAAGGTCACAAACAGGTGATCGCCTGGTCAAAGCGGGATCAAAGCGAGGTCCCCTGGAGTTCAGGGTCATTCGAGTACGGCTCATCGGCAGGGCAGCCGTTCTCGGCACAATAATGTCCCTTTGAAGATGCGATGGGTCCGATCTGCTGAATATAACTCATTTACACTTCATTCCGCTCAGCCGTGAATGACTGGATGAAAGATCGAATGAATGGATGTACTTTGAACCACTGAAAGAGGACAAATTTCCCTTCCCATACTGAACACCACAGAGCCCGGCTGCCAGGCCAGCAGTGATCAATTCAGGGACACAACAGAGTGTGTCTCTGTTTACTATTTGCTGCCAAACCGTAGACACAATGAACTCCTAACTGCTAATTAGCCCAAGAGTTGGTGTGCGCTGTGTTTTAATTTCGACTTCTCTCCAGTAGCCCTGTGGAGACTTTCTGCTCTAAATACCCAAGAATTGCATCCACTGTGTGTGCCCGGATAGTTCCCTTATGTCTATAACCAAGAACCCGAATGAAAACCTATAACAACTTGATTACGTGCATGCAGGGGTGTAAAAAGTACCCAGAAATTATACTTAAGTTAAAGTATGGGTACTGGTTCAAAATCTTACTCAATTACAAGTCAAAGTATCTAGCTAAAAATACACTTGAGTAAAAGTCAAAAAGCTTCTACTTTTAAATGTACTCAAGTATTAAAAAGTAAAAAGTAAGCTTTTTTATTATTGCAACATATAGACAATTCTAAAATTAAAGAACAGAGGACACTTTTTTGCATTAAAATTACTTCACTAAATTCACTAAAGCCAATTGTAACACCGCGAAAACCAATTGTGACATAATCAAGGCCAATTGTGACATCATAAAGGCCAATTGTGACACGGCAAAAGCCAACTGTGACACCACAAAAGCCAATTTAATATCGCACATCCTAAGGTTCTTGTCAAAGAGTTGAAAAGCAT
>OOFE01015151.1:35587-46551 GCA_900323365.1 Monocentris japonica | reverse complement strand
ACCCCCCTTCATGGCAACAGTATTCCCTGATGGCAGTGGTCTCTTTCAGCAGGATAATGCTCCCTGCCATACTGCAAAAATTGTTCAGGAATGGTTTGAGGAACATGAGAAAGAGTTCAAGGTGTTGACTTGACCTCCAAATTCCCCAGAGCTCAATCTGATCGAGCATCTGTGGGATGTGCTGGAAAAACAAGTCCGATCCATGGAGGCCCCACCTCGCAACTTACAGGACGTAAAGGATCTGCTGCTAACGTCTTGGTGCCAGATACCACAGGACACCTTCAGAGGTCTTGTGGAGTCCATGCCTTGACGGGTCAGAGCTGTTTTGGCGGCATGAGGGGGACCTACACAATATTAGGCAGGTGGTTTTAATGTTATGGCTGATCGGGGTGTGTGTGTGTATGTGTGTATATGTGCATACATGCGTTTTTCCTCTAGCAATCAGGTCTACCTGACACTTCAGTCTTAAGACTGAAACCCTGTCCTTTCCCTAATAAAGTGACTTAATTGCAGCTTGGATCTTCAGGGCTTTTTTTCACCAGGTGGAAAACTGTTTTGTTTCCGGTCTTACCTCTTTATCCTGTTGCTTCCTAGGCTGATTTGCTCTTCCTGTCTGAGGTCCAAGTACTGCATGACATCACAGCTCTGGTAAGTTGTCCTGGCTGTCAGAAACCAGAGTTTCTAATTTTTTTTGATCTGTTATAAGGGGTGTCCCTTAGGATGTGACTAAATTTCTCTTTCTTCTGCCCTTTTTATAGCTGCAGAGACACAGGCATCTGGCTAAGGACCACTCCCCTGACTTGTACTCCTTGGAGCTGTCTGGCCTGGAGGAGCTGAGCCGGCGCTACGGTCAGGACTCCCCCCAGTACCGTGACGCCACTGCCATCCTGGCCTCTGTCCTCCAGAAGGTAAGGAGAATGCCTGAAGGGGTAACGGGCCGTGTCAACAAAACCCCTTTAATCATTAATTTAACCTCATAACTCATAACTATGCTTGTTTCTTTTGTGGTGCAGTTTGGAGAGGATGTGTATGGTCTCTATGGTAACAGTGCCATGGTGGAGGTTGTCACGGTGAAGAGCTTTGAGGCTCCTGTGACCAGGAAGTCCCGTTCCATCCTGGAGTCCAAACAGATTGTAAGTCTGAGGCTGGCCTACTTGTTAATTGTTTACCAAACTGATGGGCTTAGCTTTACTTGTTTTGTACAATCATTCAAACACCTTTCTGGTTTTGTTTTAATCCTGTAAATTATTTTCTTTGCCCCTGCAGAGTAACCCAGACAGTCCTTATAACCTGGCCTATAAGTATAACTTCCACTATTCTGTGGTCTTCAACATTGTCCTGTGGCTGATGATTGCTCTGGCCCTCGCTGTCATCGTCATCTCCTATAACTTGTGGAACATGGACCCAGGATATGACAGCATCATCTACAGGATGACCAATCAGAAGATCAGGATGGACTGAGTCCTGACCATCAACACTCCAGCCGTCCACTTAGATCCCTCTAGTCAGTGTTTGTAGTTTTGTGTGGTTTCCTGTTTAGTGAGAAAACTGAAAAGTGTGGGGTTGACAGGGGAAGGCCTAATACTGAATCACCCCCTGGTCCCTGCCCTCAAGTTACCTGGCATGATTAACAGCAACAAAAAATATCAACATAACACTCTAATAATTTTATGTTAAGCAATGAACCATAAAGAGGTATTGAGGTTTCAATGCTATGACTCCATAAAGATTGATATTCATTAGATGGATTGGCGTGGCAGTAGCAGTGCGGCATGCGAATGGAAGGCTCTTAAACTGTTTGGCTCTTGAGACTGTGACCAATATGTATTCCAATAGGGGTTCTACAGCTCTACAGTACCTAGATAGAGAGGTTACAAGTTAACTTTGATCCTCACGACATGTATGAAGGTACTACTGCCCAGCTTCAAGGTATATGTAGTGAACAATTCTGTTAGTTTCACCCTTCAACCCCACTGCTCACACTATTCCCTATGATGTAACTATCCAGGTTTCTTTTCTTTCCCCTGGTGATTGAAGTTTTATCTTTTATTGTAAAAAAAGATGATCATTGTAATGTTCTGAAAGAATGACAATTGTGTGACCTGTGTGAGTGATTGTTTTGTGCTTGTCTTGCTGTTTGAAACAGATTTCATTTAACTTAAAACAATGTGTATATATTGAAGATAGAAATACAACTGTATAAGAAACTGCTGTATTGTTATTGTGAGAAAATTGTGCAATGTTTATTCCAGGTAGGTTGCGCCCTGCATGGATTCCAAATGGTAAATGCTTTTGGTTGTTATTGGACAAGCAAAAATGATGCTCTGGAAATTGTAACAAAATGCAGAATAATAAATTACACAGATACACAGAGACAGCACACCTACTGGCTGCGTTATTGTACATAACAAGGGACATTGTTTCATTTAGGAAGAAATACTGGAGTTTACTTAAGACACATTGAGATGATGTTTGTTTAGTGTCAGTGTGCTAGCTGCTATTAAGGCTAAGATCTTTATCCTGGGTAGAGAGCTCAGCCTGTTCCCTTCACTCTCCATGTACATTTTAATCAGTGGAGAGGAAAGGCTGAAAAGACCTTAATGGGCTGGAGGACATAACATAAATACTTGTGCCTTTTAAACCTAATATATCTGAAAAGGACATGTTAATGAAAATAAACCATACTTTGAAAATAAAACAAGCAAAAGTAGAAAGGCTAAGGAAGTGTAAAAAGACTATCAATGATCTTTGTGTGTACATATGTGTGAGAAAGAAATGGTGCGTGTGTTGGTGGTGTTTCACCTATGGGCGGTTTTGTCTTCTTTAGCTAGAAGACTAGTAGTCACGTTCATGCTGTGATGCGTAACAACTCTTACAGCCAATCAGAACGCGTTGGACGGAATTATTTTTTTTAAATCCCGCCCCTGGGATTATCCGATGCACGTAATTGGCTGTGTGCTTTCGTAACTGCTTTGGTATTAATATTGGTTAGACGCGTTATATAGGCACAGAGAGCACCGTATACCTGCCACGAACGAAGTATTGTAACCTATAGATAAAAACTGAAAACCATGGTCTGACTGTTGATCAAAGGTAGGCTTTGTTTACCGTTCATTGTGTGTTTTAAAAACCTTAGTTGATCACGCCCACGCAGAGGAGAGAGTCTAATTTCCATCTGTTAATAATTGTGCAAGGTAGCAACTGATTATTTATATCTATTTATTTCTTGAAAATAGTATAAAAGAGTATACAAATGAACGACACATCATCGACAGGCGTGGATAAGGTTTATAGGCCCACAAATAGGTACACTGCTGCTAAATGACAAACATGTTTTGCACAGAGATCTAGCTAACGTCTTAATGGCTTTGCTATTATGAGGAAATAATACCTATATAATTTCTCATGTGGTTCATATAGGAAATAAAAAAAATATGTTTTTCCATATGTAAGTACGTAAATATTAATTTGTAGCAGCTTCTGATGAGGACAGAGAAAGATCAAACGGCAAATTAATTTTAGTCTATAGCTAATATCGCTACAATAAGAGATGTTGAGCAGAGGAATTCACAATCCAGGCAATAATTAGTTACTTTTTACGGGTCAGTATCCTGAGGATAATAGGTGAGATGTAAACTCCATCACAAATTCTCCAGTTATGGATGACAATTGATTATGCTGTGCTCTGTTTTCATCTGAATTCATCCTTTTAAGAAGACAGAACAACTGACTTGTAACTTGCAAAATGTTTCCTTAATTATACTTTATAGAGGTTTCAATGCTATTTTCCGATTTGTTTATCTGTTATTGTCTTTCGTTTCACATCCCAGCTAGCATCTATGTGGTCCGGAAGATCCGGGCCTCCATTTCTGAGGGAGAACAACTGGAAAAGCCTATCTTAACACCATGTAGTGCTATTGGTAAGACAATCCCTGACAATTACAAGTACTGCTGCGACCGATAAACAAATGGACTACTGAAAACCCCAAATGAAAAGGCAACAGTCTAGTTAAAAATAATTACAATCCTGTGTAGACTCTGAGGAACATTGATGCCTGTTGGTTTAACTACCTGATATCATCCCTGGAGCTAAGTCGTCCTTTGCAATACAATCAGCTTATTGACATAAAGCCTTTGAAAATGTTAACTGGGCCATAGGTTACACCATGTGACGTCTTTTATGATTCAGTCTTCTTTGCTAAACAGCAGGTTACAGATGAGTCACACTGTAATGAATTCATTCCTAGCTAATCTTGTTATTAGAAATTGAAGAGTCCTTCATCATGTACTTGATGGAAGCTGGTGTAGTGAACACTTTGTATACAGTAACCGGCTCATCCCAAGGAACTGGAGACAAGGTTAAGAGATTAAGCAAATGGGAGATCTTTGTTCTAGACTGATCATTATGTCATGGAGTAAACCCATGGGATTAGAGGTTAGGTAATTGTATGCTTGTAAAAACTGTATGTGTGGACATCATACATGTCATTGACTTACATGTATTTCTCTCTATTACTTAGCTGAATGGAGAGCGGGGCATGGGTCAAGCGGTGACCCACCAGCAACCATATTGACCCCTGCACCTGATGAAGATGTCGGTGGAGCAGCAGGCTCAGGAACGTCCTCAGAGACAGCTGTGCAGACGTGCGGCTCCTGAGGTTAAAGATCACACTGGACAATGGGGCTATGGCCAATCCATCAGGAAAACATAAGCTGTCATATTTGTCTTTTTGTGTTATCTGATTATAGCTCAGAATACATTGGCAAAGAAAAGAGGACCCCCCCCCCTTGTGCACGCAACTGCCATCAACATCAATTTTGTCAAAACATATATTTAACAGTAATGCGGTTGTAGAGAATTATAAACCCAAGTTATTATCCAGTCAGTCTTGACCTTGATATTGTTTTGTCCTACAATATAAAGAATGTTATTCCTGTGCTAGCCTGTGCCATAATCCAGTTCCTGACCACACACTTATTGACTGCAGTGTTTGATGGCCTACTCATCAACCCCTCTCTCTGGGGGCTGAGCAGGCCTGATGTCTCTGCTGCAGCTACTATATCAATAAATGACAAAAAACGACCATTGTGTTTGTGTAATGTGTAATTATTCATCATATAGGAACGCTTGCATATGTTTATTAGGGTGAAAGTCATGATCAAAGTATTAGACATTTGGTGTCTTGTTTTGTTTTTACCATTTACTGAGGGCAAATTCATATTTACTACAGCCCGGTGCAGGGAGGGTCACACACATTCAGTTACAATCTTAGCCACTGAATAGCTCCACTGAAGTAGCTCGGGGGTCAGTGCCTTGCTCAAATAAGATGCTCAAAGTGTTAAGAGATGGGTTGAAGGGAGAGATTTTCTTATTCACTCTCCTACTTCAGACTTAGGGTTGAACTTTCAGCTTTCCAAACTTCCAGCTCTATGCTTATTTCTTTTATTTCTATTTAGCCGCCACCTTCTCGTGGTTATGTGGCTCTATTTACGTATTCATGAGCCAAAGAGGTATAAAGGACTCACTGATCCCTTTGCTGTTCACGGATATTGATAAAGAATACGTCTACTTCCGGTGGTCACCGGATGTGCTTGAGGAATCGGAAATTGCACGTTAAGAGGTACACTTGCAAAGTACCGACCTGACTCCAAAAAATGTGTGTTTATCATGATTTCCCGGTGCCAGTTGGAACCTCCAGGGGACAGCAGTAGTTTTCTACAGTTCTTTTATATTCTGTCTTGATCTCGGTTGAAGCCCTGCCCTTGGGTAAGCTTTTAGCTCTCCTAAGTTTAGCATGCTCGTCAAGGTAGGTAGCTATTCTGGCTAACGCTAGCTAACCTGGTTCATTACTTTCTGTTGCGTCTTTGTACTTGGAGAAAAGTCAACTTGAATATCAGATGTCTGGCCACCGCGGTGGCATGCATGATGCTGACTATAATGCAAGTGGTCCGTGTTGTACAGGTGCACAAATTACCTTAGGCATTCAACATAAACATTGGCATCAATAACAAAAGAAGTATCATCTATGCTACTAGCTAGCTTAGCGTTGTAGCTTACTATTTTGGTTAACATCAGCTGTAAGGCAAGTCAGTCATTCGTGTACACCAAGACAGTGCAATATACATATAGTGTTATTGATTCTCTTCCAGATCTATCAATGGTTATATAAATATAAAGAGTGCATTCCATCTGGTCTGGTTTTACTGTGGCGGCCACTGCAAAATTGGAAATATTATTGGTTATAAAATAAAAATGACAATTACATTGCTTCACATTCATACATACACACATGTTCCCACTGGGAGTTACCTAGTACAACCACTGTCTTCTACTGTTGGCCGTTGTACAGCTCCACTTGGGATTTTTGGGGTTTAGTGCCTTGCTCAAGGGCAGCTCAGAGGCAATTAAAAACCAGAGAGGGTCACATATTTATTCATTGCCTCGCCCACATTTCCCCAGGTTCGGGGATTAGAAAGGGCAACGTTGTGATCATCATCCTGCTTTTCTAACTAACTAACTTGACTGTTGTGTGCATGCTGTTGTGTACACGTTGTTTGTATTTCTGTGATTAGTGGGCTCTGAATCTGTAACCTTGGTATAGTGCTGTATATCCATTTTTATACTACAATACCCATACTGACACAGTGGTTGTCTTTGCTGAGTGAGTATTTTTCTACACAATAGTCAGTCTGTCAGCATGCCCTAATCAAGACATATTGGTCAAAATGCATTGATCAGTCATCTAAATAAAGGGTCTGTTTACTTCTATAAAAGTTGCTTTCTTGAGCAACTTAGTTTCACTTGTTTAACTACGTTTGACTTGTTTTGACAAAGATTGAGCTGTTCACTTTATATGAAAATAATACGTCATGCATTTGTGATTCTTTCAGTGTTCTTGCTGTGCTATACTTAACTCTGGACCATGATGGAGCACAAGAAAGCCTTAACCATCTCACTCACTGTTGACAAGGATAACTCAACGGTATATATGACATTAGCCCTTGAATTATTTCCTTTTCACTCCCAGCGTCTTCAAGGCGTACTTGTTTATGCAGTATTTTTAGAAATGGCAACTACCAGTGTCAACAGTCCAGTGTGAGTTTTTGAATCTGTGTACAGTAGGGTTAGCATTTATTAATTCAGTACAAGCATGGTAACTTCCCCCCCTTATGATTTTTAGATGGGAAACCCACTCAGAATCCCCATGACATGTCTGTGTGGGAAGTTAGAGAAACAGGTAGCTATCTCTGCTCTCTGTATGAACACCTGAAGAGATATAGAAGTATTGTGAAAACATGGCTATTCTAGAAGAGTCCTGACGATTAATCTGTCCCTCCCTCCTACAGATTCACTGGACCAAGATTGCAGGATCCAAAGCCAGATACCATGATTCACAGCATAAGAATGGATCTGTGCAGTTTGATCACAGCCAAGTGACTATGGCCCAACTGGGAATAGCCAGGTAAGCAAGAGCCAACAGAGCTTTCGCAGATTGACTATTTAGGCTGTTGATTGCATCATTTACTGGGCTGGCTTGAGCACATACAAGAAAGTCTGTATTGAAAGAATTAGCACCATTGATTTATTTTATTTTACAATTTATTTTAAATCCACAGTTTTTTGTTCACACATAGTGAATAGGTTGGTAGCTTGTGCAGTTGGGTGACGTTTTGCATTCAATTCATGAATGTGTGACTGTTGAGTTACATCAAAACCAAAATTGTAAAATAAATTAAAGGAATAGAAGCCAGTATGAGACAAAAATATTCTCACCCAGTCATTATTTTCAAAATCAGTTGAGATAATGAGTGATGCAGACTGATGAGTTCTGTTGTTCACATTGAATCAGTCATTCCATTGTTTTATGCCGGTATACTTCATTGCAGTTTTCCAAACATTCACAAGATGGTGCACTCACCCTTCGTGTTAACTATCTCAAAGAGGTGGCTTGAGCAAACTCAGACATTTCTTGAACAGTTAACAGCTGTTGTTTTTTTTTTTTAAATTATTTTTTTTAAATCTAACTAATTCCAATAGTGTAGGCTATATCATTATCCTGGGCCAGATATCTCAAACTGGTTTAGTTAGTTAAGGACATCATGAAATAATCCAATAAAACAAATAACTAGGGAACATAATTACATGCATGCCTTAACAAAATTGTGACTTCAAGTCCATTTCCTTTGTTATCAAGACCACAGTGGGGGATCTGGGGTGCATTTCCTTTTAATATGATTAATTACACTATTTTTAGTGGACAAGGGCACTTTTGTTTGGTTTGACTGATTCCTCATATTTTGCTTTGGATTTGTAACTAGTGAGAGAGATAGAAAATATTTTCTTTGATAATGCAACTTCTACATTTTAGGTTAATCTCAAGAAAAACTGGCCTGAAGGAGACAATAGCAAAGGCTTTTTTATGGATTTGCTTCTTCTTTAGCTACAGTGCCTAACATCCATTTTTGTATTTTGCTTTTGCTCACCATGAAATACCCATATCACTCAGCCTTTAGCTTGCTAGTACATGCACTTGTGTGAAGTACACTGCAATACTGATGTTAGGAAAAACTTATGCATCTTGCGCTGTGCTTCCTATTAGTCACACTTCTGTTTTGCTGTATTTGTTCTCACAGTCTTTCATGTTATGAAATTAACTATGACAAACTGTATAATAGCAGCTGTTCTGGATGAAAGTGGACAATATTTGAAAAAGATCCCTCCTCTTCACAAAGGAATTGAATAGCATTTCACACACCAGATATCATTGTATGAATGAACGGAAGCAACTCAAAATGCATAATGGATAGAAAAGGGATTTTAGATCGAAACCAAGTCATAGCAGTATGCACCGTAAAATATCATTGGATCAGTCACAACGGAAGACATTTAAAACTGCAAACACAAAACCACTATATCAATAATAGATTTATTTATACAGCACCTTTTATATAGCACAAAAAATACCAAAAATATATAGCACAAATTGCCCTGATCACCTAGATTTTCAAATAGGCCCAGCTCACAACTAGTAGAAACTTGTCCCTTGTCTGTGTGCACAGCATGCGTTTCGTACAGTGCTCCGAGCTGCCCTGCTTTAAGGGAACATTGTTTATAAACCGCTCTACCCAAATCCAAGCTTATCAAGACTACACACAGCTTATCTACCCCTGTCCACTTGCGTGCCCCTCCCTGCTGCAGTGTTGTTCACTATTCACCCTTTTGGTCAGATGATGTCATATGTCTATATATAGTCTGATCTGCAATGGCAGATGTGCTACAAGTCAGAATATCCTGATGGGCCATAATGGGGAGGACGGGATGCAGTCCTAGGAAGGTTCTGAGTGGTTCTCTCTTTGTTCTATCCTGTAGCAGGAAACCCTGTCTGATCCTCACAGATGTCCTGAAGACAGAACTGGGCCGGGCTTATCTGGACAGGAAGAAGCAGAGCCAGACATTGGGAAATGGAGGACGGGTGACAAGTCCATGGAAGGAGAGCTGTCAGTGGAAAGAGGAATCTCCAATCTGCGAAGACAGGAGATCAGGTCAGAGGGAGGCCAGGAGGGAGGGGTCAGCACACAAGAACAAGAGAACACTCTCCCTGTCTTCTCGAAGGTAAGGAGACAGTAGCTGTGTTGACATGGAGTGTATTATTCTGTTAATAATCGGAGTAATACCCCAATTAGAATTAAATGTGTCATGTAACCACCTCAATCGGAACAGACTGGCCCAATCTGAATGAAAATTCGTTTGATATGAAAGGGGTGGTATAAACCTTTGACCTTTTGATTAGCTTTGACTAGTTTCTTCCAATTTAATACATTTTCCTTTGACGCATATGTGTTCACTTACGGTAAGTGATGTCTGCATCCGTGACTTCTGGTCTTGGGGGGAGGCAGGGGCATAAAGATTATTCTTCTCCATAAGTTTCCAGCAGTTTTACCACAGACTGCTACTGCTTGATACGCAAGAGCAGCAGAAAGGCAAATATTGTGCACTGCAGGTATGCTCTAACATGGAATCCTCTGTGCATGTCTAGAAAGTTCTTGCTAGAGTGATGATTTGGAGCATGTCAAAAAAAGCTTCATTCTGATCACTTTATTTAGCGTTCATGTTAACAATTCATTTTTTAATTCTCGAACAGAATGAATTTCTTCAGAATGATGAAATATTCAGTATGTGAATGTAGGTACTGTTCGGAGTGGTGAGGTGAGGATGAAGTTGATAGTGGAATAGCAGAGTCTGTACTCGCGCCTCACATCCACAATACCCCTGCAATAATCAGAAGGTTGCCTGCAGGTAGATAGCTGTGAAATGGTGAGAGACTCAAGTCATTAAGCATCAGACTGTGAACAAAGAGTCGGAAAATGGTCCCCACTTGGATAAAAATTCTTGTCAGCTCATTTCGTTCCAAAAAATGAATTTTGTGTGTGGGCTGTTTCTTTCCCTTATATCAGTGGTGTCCAATCATGTGCCATGGAGGGCCGAGAGTATGCAAGTTTTCACTCCAACCAAAGACTACACCAGGTAGTGTGATTAACACATTTTCAACCAGAGAGGAGGGAAATCACCTGCTGTAGTCTTTGGTTGGAGTGAAAACCTGCATACTCTCAGCCCTCCATGGCACATGATTGGACACCACTGCCTTATATGATACTCCACTAGTGTTGCTCACCAAATAGACTTCTAATCTTCAAAAGTCAAAAGTGGTGGTTTTTCACTCAGACCTGTGAATAATGACTATAAATAGCCATTAAAGCACTAGGAGGTATTCTTTATTAGGGGTATTTCTGCTGTTTGTTTTAGATGTTTTGTGAGAAATGACCTTTTAATGGAGTTTAACTTGGCCTACTGCGCCCCTGGCTCTCCATATTTTCCAGGCAGAAAACTGGGTAATTTTATTTGGAATAATACCGCACAGTAGGATTTCACAACTCCAGAGAAGCTGGTTCAAGTAATCAGTGTC
>OOFE01015151.1:0-15322 GCA_900323365.1 Monocentris japonica | reverse complement strand
TCTCTCTCCTTTATCTCTCTCCTTTATCTCTCTCCTTTATCTCTCTCTGTCACACACACACACCATCAGATGCACACACAGGGAGATCTAAATAACTCCATCCGCTAGATTTAGCCAGTTAGTAAGTAGGTTAGCTATCTACGTCTGGCCAGGGCCTTCTCCAGCAAACTGTGGAGTGGAGGCAGTGATAATGACTATAACATCTCCTCCATCTGTGGGATTTCTCCCTTACCGTGCTTTTGAGAGAATGGGTGTCATTAGTTTACTGTGTTACCAAGCTACTCTGAAGATGGATGCCATCTGACGGCCACATTAGTTATAGGCCGGTACATGTGATAGGAGGGCTAAATACTCTCATATGGCTGCCTGGCATGTGAGCCTGGGGACTTACAGGCACGACTTGGCTCCAGCACTTAGCTTTGGTGGTAAAGCAGTAATAGCTTTGGCCCACAGCAGCTGATATTGGGTCCAGATCAGAGCACCGATTCATAGGTAAATGCACAGTCAGCATGATGACTGTCTGTGCTGATGACAAGGATATTCTGTTGTACTGTACACAGGTTAAAGTCTATCATGGCTGATTGTATAGGAGGATACTGTAGCCATTAATCCAGGCAGGCTTATGTGGGCTGTTTTTGGTGTGTCAGTTTGTACTAATGTTTGTTTCTCCCATGGTTCCACAGTGTCTGAGTCCCCTGAGTCTGTCGACCCCATTGATGATGAAGCCACGGTGAGTCATAGGTTATCTCCATGACAACAATCTATACCTAGGCTATCCTGCTGCGTTGAGCTTCACAAAGTTGTTAAATCACTTTCATTCATGTAATCTGACAGTTGGAGTGTGTTTGAGGGAGTATAGGTCGATCACTAGTAGCTGGTTGGTGGTGTTATCCAGAACTCACCAGTACAGCTAGGGAGGTGAGCAGGTATAGGATGAAGCGAGGCTTTGAGGATTAGCTTGGCTCTTGCTATAATAATCCACTGCTATTCTGGGGCAAGGGTTACAGTACACCACAGTGAGTCAAGAAGAGAGACTGTGCACGTATGTGTGCTCCGAGACAAGCAATACCATCTATAATCTGTCTAGATCATTTCACATTTATTTGTACAGTGTTGTGGCTTGAGTGTGCTATTTGATGGTAAGCAGAGTTAGAGTTGCCCTTGTTGGGTCTGCTTGTTCACTTTATAGCTCAGCTCCCCAAGTGATTAATTGGAGTCATTATATGGATTGGGAGAGTTTGGCAAGCTCCTTGTCAGTAATTGATTTACAGGCAAGAACACACCGCTACTGTGCCACTGAAGCACTTGGCCACCCTGAGCTGTCCTGGTTTGGTTTGGTTTTTTTCTGAATTGTGATGAGGTGGAAAAGACTCCGGTTTGTATAGAAGTGGACTAGTGACAATAGATTTAGCTAAATCCAAAGTCTGTTTGTGATACAGGCCAACATCATGGTTGATGAGAAACCAGAGGTCCCCGCCCTTGAAGGGGATACTGATGATGTGGACAAAGATGACTTTCTCTCTGAGAATGATGTCACCGTTCTGGAGGAGAGCGCAACTGAGTCTCCTGTTGCTGTCCCAACCACCACTGCACACAAGGATGATAGTAAGTGTTGATCCTACAGACACACACACATGCACACACATACACACACACGCACACACTTTCTCTCTCCCTCTCAGTTTACATATCTACACACATGCTTAGTAATCATGTCCCCTTTCCACAACGCTCTCTTTCTTTTTCCAGCCATTGAGGAGGAAGGCCTGTTGCTAGAGGACACTGTGCAGAATCCCACTACAGAGAGCCCCCCACCAGAGGAGCTCACAGCTGAGCCTCCCTCCCCTGAGCATCCAGAGGTTGTCACACTGCCTGTACCACCAGTGGAAACAGAGGCCTCTGGCTCAGGCACAGGTGACCTGGAGGACCTGCTCTGGCCAGCTACAACCACAGCAGAGGAAGAAACCTATCTTGAGGTGACTGCTGCAGAAGAGGGGTTAATTGTAGTAGACGAGGTAGCCGTAGAGGCAGATGCTATCTCTGAAAAGGACACTGTAGAAAAAGAGGTTGTGGCAGTAGGAGAAGCGCCTGCTGCTAAAGACATGGTGACTGTAGAAGAGGGGGGAGAGGAGCATCTGGATGAGGTCGTTCTCAATGCAGTGGATGTTCCACAGGAGCTTGAGATCTCAACCATCGTGACGGAGACAATTGAAGAAGGAGACCTGCCTGCCCTAGTCCCAGCCCCTGACGTTGTGGAGGAAACTTCAGATTTTGCAGGTGAAGCCTCAGAGCCAGAGCCAGCAGAAGTAGGTCTGCTCCCTGTTAATGTTGACTCCGTGGAGGGCACAGCAGAAGATCTCAACATCCCAGATGTTCCACCTGCTGTTGAGGAGGATTCTCCAGAACAGCCTGAGGACGACACAGCCATCAATGTGGTGCCGGCCTATCCTGAACCATCTGAATATGGGGAGGTAGAAGAGCCTGTAGATAAGGGGGGTACTGTGGAGGAAGCAACAGAGAAACAGAGGGAAGAGGTGCAGGAGGGGGTTGCACCTGAAGCTCCAGTTGTAGAGGAAGAGGCCCCAGAAGCTCCAGTGATCTCGACCGAGGACCTTACAGAGGATGAGATCTTAGTGGTCGACAAGGATGTACCAGAGCCGCCAGTCACAGATTCCCCAAGCCCTGCCCAACCAACTGCCCTGTCTCCAGAGAGGGAGTCGCCTTTCACCCATGTCTCTGACATTAGACCTGCCATTGAGGGGCAACCTGACATGGACATCTCAATCACTGTGGAGGTAAAATGAAATAATGAAACAGTATTTGACATTTCCTGTCCCAAAAATAGCCTTACTTTGGATATCATTAAACACAAAATATTAGCGTTTAAAATAGAAGAATCACATAGTGTTTTTCCTTTTATCTCTTGCATTTCTACCAGTGCAAATCGGAGCCAAAACACACAGTAATGCTTGTTTTAGCCCATTTGCTGTCAAGTAAGAACTATCATTCCAACACTTATGCCGTTTTTTTGGCCCCCAGGTCCAAACCACTGAGGTAGGCTTGGGTGACATCTCCGATGAAGACCTGGGTTATGACGTGGTTCACTATGGTTATGATGTGACTAACCACACAGAGGATGACGGCAGTGGATTTCCATCTGGTGTGATGCACGGCACGGACCAGGCCAGCATCGCCATGCCTGTTAACCCTGGTCGGGCACTGATGGTGTTTTTCAGCCTGAGGGTGACCAACATGATCTTCTCAGAGGATCTCTTCAATAAGAGTTCCCCAGAGTACAAGGCTTTGGAGCAGCGCTTCCTAGAACTGGTGAACTACTCATCTTTACTTCTGCTTATTCCTACTGTTGTGTTACGATCTTCTGTTTGTAACATTTTTCCATTTCTCCACAGCTTGTCCCCTACTTGCAGTCCAACCTGAGTAACTTCCAGAACCTGGAGATCCTCAACTTCAGGAATGGGAGCATTGTGGTCAACAGCCGGATGAAGTTTGGCAAGCCGGTGCCTCGCGGAGTCACCACCGCTGTCTATCTGATCCTGGAGGACTTCTGTAACACAGCCTACCAGACCATGAACCTAGCCATCGATAAGTACTCGCTGGACGTTGAGTCAGGTGTGGGTTCTCTGTTGTATAGTGTTGTATGAGGTAAACACATCTGTGTAGTGTTTATATGAGTGGTGTGAACGAGAGAACAATTATGATCACTTGGTTGAGGCTGTTGTCAGATGTATTTTAATTGGTGTCTGTGTAGTCTCAGAACATTACATGGTAAAATAACACTGCAGTGAGTCACTCTGGAAAAACGTGTGTGTGTATGTGTCTGTCTGTGTGTGCATGTTTGAAAAGGCCTGGGAAAGCAGGTGTTAAATACCTTTGGGGGCACTTCTTGGTCTCACTGGGCACATGCCATGGCCACATCAACTGGGATAATCAGATAATCAGGGCTTCTTTGGACAGCAGCCAAATCATTTGCGCCCGATCATTGACAAAGTAAACATTCTCAGGCAGGTCTGCTGTTACAGTGTGTTTATTATATTACTTACTTTTTTTAAAACCATATTAAAATGAACCCAACATAAAGTTTCCTGCACACGTTCTGTTCCTTTGCCTCACGCGAGGTATCTGACTAGTGTGTGAGAACATCAGAGAATCAGATTATAGTCGCCCATTCATAATATCAGTGAATCATGCTTGTGTTTACGATTATGACTGAGCTGTCATAATCTCTCTGAGCCACGAGATAATGCACAATGCTGTATCCCAGCATGCAGTAGAGCAGATATTGTATGAAATAGGAAGGACGTATGGTGCTTGCGTGTGTCTGTATGTTAACCATTTTAGAAAAAATCTCATTACCTGAAGTTCATTGTTGCAATATCTCATTTTGTCATTCAACTTCAGTTATATATGGTCTTTTTAAAAGTGAGTTTGTTTCATTTTGTGTTATAAACTATATAAGTATATATATATGTGTATATATATGTATAAGCGATACCCACCACTTGTAAGCGCTAACCATTCTGATGACAATATGAAAAAAACTGCAGTATGGAATTATCCTGTTCATTACAGTTTCTTGAAATAATTTTGTTAACACTGTCATGGTCCTATCTCTTATTTCCAGGTGACCAGGCAGACCCCTGTAAGTTCCAGGCGTGTAACGAGTACGCAGAGTGTAAGGTGAATAAGTGGTCGGGAGAGGCGGAGTGTGTGTGTAACGCTGGCTACTTCAGTGTGGACAGCCTGCCCTGCCAGAGCATCTGTGACCTGCAGACTGACTTCTGCCTCAATGACGGCAAGTGTGACATCATTCCTGGCCAGGGAGCCATCTGCAGGTGGGTGCACTGGGGGCGGGATTAGGTGTGTGTGTGTGTGTGTGTGCGTGTGCGTGTGTGTTAGCGGGTATGTCAGGTTAGACGTCCATCACAGAAAGGTATACTAAATTGATTTTCAAATACTTTCTTGCAATTCAGATAGGAGGCTGGAATACTTCTTAGCATCTCATGATAAAGTTTGTGGGGTTGGAGGTTCTTTGGTCCTCTGGTAACTATAGAGAAAGGAGAGACCCAAGGCTCTCCAAAAATAATTTAAAAAGCTTTTATTTCATTTGGCTTGTCACAATTTTTCTTACACAATTGCTTGCGTAAGATAAACTGTGCCTTGGATCTCTCTTTTTTCCACACTTTCTTGTAAATGTCTAAACAAATGTGTGTCTGTCTGTCTGTGTGTGTGTGCATGTGTGTGTCCACGCAAATACAGGCAATATGCATTTGGATGCATTTTGATGTGTTTTATCATGTGAGTGTGTGTGAATGTGTGTCTGTATGCTGCTGTGTCAATAATCCAAATCAGTGAGAAAAACATTTCTTTGTAACTTTGCTTTGCGGTTTGTAACTGGAATGATTATGAACAGACTCAGAAACAGTGCTATGTGCCAAGAGGAGGGCTGGACCTCTGTTTCACAGCCACCACCACGTCATAAAATATGCAGGCAGTTCCAGATGCTGCAGGATTGTTGTTTACTCCACACCGTCTAACCCAAAAAAATGCTTTATTCCAAAACAATGTATTAGCAATTTGAAAAAAATGACACGTACTCTTACACATGTTGTTACTACCTATCTGAAGACCGTTGCCTAGACAACATTTTTGAGGACTGAATCATTTATAGATGATGAATTTAATGAAAGCATATTTTCACAACATGATCTCTAGAAATAAGTTGCAGACTAAAAAATAAATGCAACGTGGGATTTTATTTTGAAACCAGGCTGTTGGTTTCTGATCTGTGGTTCTGTGTGTGTGTTGTTCTGGCAAATGAGTCAACAACATAGATTGTGCGGTCTGCGCTGAAAATGTAAGATGCATGCATCTTTCTTTTACATAGTGATGGTCTAGTGCTCAAACATGTTTTTCTTCTGCTCTCCCCTGAATGATTAAAGAATGTAAAAAAGGAGCATGCATCCTATATTTTGAGCGCAGGCCTCACAATCTATGTTGCTGACTCTTCTGTTTTTGGTCTATGCACCAGTTGTGGGGACATGTTCACCTTACTCTGATAAATGTCCATTGTCGTCCTAGGTGTCGTGTCGGGGAGAACTGGTGGTACCGAGGAGAGCACTGTGAGGAGTACGTATCAGAGCCGCTGGTGGTCGGCATAGCGATAGCCTCTGTGGCTGGCTTCCTGTTGGTGGCCTCTGGAGTGATCTTCTTCCTGGCCAGGACGTTACGGGATCAATATGACAAGGATGAGTCGGAGGACCCCATACGGTGAAGCATGCCACTGCCCATTACTTCTCTTGAATGTTTTTTTTTTTTTATAAAGGCCAGCTCAGCTCAAATACCCTCGGACCAAACCTCTCAGCAATACAATACAAGCTCCTTACTAGCTATGAGTATAAAATGCGCTGATCCTTTGGCATCTAATCCATGGCATGCAACTTTGCTTACTACTTTGTTTACAAATAATCTCAACAAGTAATAGACAGTCTTATTTAAGGCGTGCTTAGTAGTGTAGTTTAATTTTAGGATTGGAGGGCATGGATGTTAGGAGAGTGTGGGTAAAATGAGTTGAGGTGGATTTATCCTCAACTACATCCCTGATAACAAAACAAACTTTACTTTTCTGTTTTATAATGAATAGCAACTCAGCGGGGTGTTTCTCCCCTCCACCCAGACAGCTTCAGGATAAGGCAGTGGAGTCTGGTGTATTCTCTGAGGCAGAATTAGCTGAGACACATACTGTGACTGTAACCAGCCAAAATTAGCCACAGCACCATCTCTTACCCATTTATTGTAAAAGACGTGCCCCGCCATCCTAGGTGTCTCTCACTCCTCCTGTACTCTCTTGCTCCCTCTCTCTCTTTACTCTCTCTTTCTTGCACTCACATACACACACACTGACTGTCTGTCCGCTATCCCTAACTCCATCTTAGTGCGTCTGGTGTGGCTCCCAGAGTGGCCTGTGGAGAGAAGCTGTGTTAACCTCATCCAATTAACTGATCAGATATTGTGTTGATCTATATCCAAAAAGCCTGAACACCTAACACAATAGGCTTCCTAATACCTTGAGCCCCTGTCAGGCATAAACAAAAGGATTTGTCCCAGGTTAATATAGGTTAACACATGTTAAATCCTTTGTCCAACCATCCGTCTGTTTGCAATAAAATAAGTTGCTATCCAGGGGCTTTCTCTTTTCCGCTGACGCCAAGTGACCTGTCTCCTTGCCTCTTCATATTATCTGTTGCAGCTGAATTTCTTTTCTGGTTTGCTTGATGTCCTATTGCTCGGTTTACTGTCCTCCCTCTACATTCTGACTGATTTCTCTGTTTGTGTGTGTGTGTGTGTGTTCCTCTGCAGGCGAGCAGAGAGTCTCCCATCTCTGGAGAGGGCTACAAAGTACAACCCCATGTACGAGAGTGAGGCCACCACGGGCTACAGTCACTACTATCGCCGCTATCCTGAGGCTCCTGTCTACAGCAGTGCCAGTGCTGAGGCCTCCACTGACTTCAGCAGCGAAGAGATACGACACATCTATGAGAACAGTGAACTGACCAAGGAGGTGTGTGTGGATTGCTGTCCATCTACATGATGTTGTGACCGCCCTAACATTCCACATTAGGAAGGCCTTTACCTTCTTCTTCTTATTTATTTTTTGTCCAGTGAAATTTGACTGAGCACATATGTGATTTTTCTGCAACACCCTGCTTCATGCACACTGGGGGCTAAGTGCCTTGCTTAAAGGCACATAAATGGTAGTTACTGACCCAGTCCAGATTTACCCCACTAGGATTCGAATCAGTAACTCACAGGTTACAAGCTTGTTTCTATGAACATAGCCTGCTGCTCCTTTATACTTGCATTTTTTCTCAGTAAAATAAGTAGATTTGATTGGGCCAAAACCTGCTCAGTTGATAGTTTATCTGCCTGTGATGTAATGTTCTCTCCTGGCTGATATCATGTGTTTCTGCAGGAAATCCAAGACAGGATACGCATCATTGAGCTGTACGCTAAGGACCGGCAGTTTGCAGACTTTGTGCGCCAGCATCAAGCGTGAGAGCCTCTCTTGTTTTTCTCTGAGTGGATTTATAAGTCTGAAATCTTATCTCAGTTTAGGATGACATTTAAGATTTTTGGTATTACAGAAACATGTTTTCTAACTGCATTTAGGAAAAAGGCCTATCTTATCTTAGGATAGGAATTTAGCTCTTACAGAATCCTAAGTTAGGATGGCATAGACCCTGTCCTAATTTCAAAATAACTGCAAATAAATTCAAACATGGCAGCACCACTGTTGTTAGGTCTGTATGGCAATGACAATGAAGATGGGGAACAACATGAATGAACATGAACATGAATGCCTCCAACTCATCGAAGCTAAAATTGAACGCCCGTCTTTTCTTGTCCGTTATAGCAAGCTAGCTAGCCAGTGACAAGCGAAGTGAGACAGCCGTTGATATTACATTCTAACCAAGGATACAGGCAGTCTCGTGTCCATTCTAAACACAGATACAGGCATGACAGGACGAGTACCGATTGAAGAATCAAGTTTACAGTTCTAGTTAGGATTTCTTAAGTTAAGATAAGATACGAGGTCTGAGATAGGTTAGGACACAGCCATGAGTTTAGGAATTACTTCTGCAATAGGAAGGAACTTAAGTTAAGATAGGACAAGCAGTCAGGAACTTTTTCTGTAATGAGGCCCCTGGACATATAACTAATGAAGATATGAGAAAAAAGGAAAAGTGAGTTGGACTAAAATGAAAGAGATTCATTTTGTAGTCAGGAGTTGGAGGAGATGAGGATTACAAGCCACACTGAACCAGTGTGGAGACAGATATTTCATTCCCAAACCGCCACCAGGCCTGAGGCTGGCATAGTGAAACAGGAAAGAGACACAGACACTCAACTCTTTTATCTGCCCACAGCCTGGCAATACCTGTGTGTCCATGTGTAACTGGGGTGAATGTTTTAGGTAGTATCTGGCGGTAGATAACCATGGTGATCTTCCATGCCAGGTCAAGGTGTATTATGTTGTATGCATTTATGTGTCTGTGTGTGAAAGAGTGAAAAGCATTGGATAGCTCAGAGATAGATTGATTAGCGTGCTACAGTGAAGATGCCAGGTCTCTGCTGCCTGTACTGTTAAATCTAATAAATGTGTATGTGTGTGCATCTGTATGTATCACAGTGCCCTGGATACCCGCAGAGAGAGCTCCTTTTCACAGACATGAAACTATCCTGTGAGCAACAAGGTATTTCATCCTTATGCGCCCAGTAGGTGTGTGTATGTAGTGCGTGTTTGTTTGTTATGTTACAAAAGGGAAGCTTCCTGTCAAGGCTTCCCTTTTGCCACCCATGACACCCAGAGCATGGGCTGCACTGTTTAAGATGGACGACACTCTTGTTATCATAGCTAGTGCCCCTCCTCCTCCTCTGCCTCTCACTCATCCTGTGGGCATCGGCCTTGTCTGCTCTTCCTCCTTCCTCAGTGCCTTCTCCTGACTGGGTGAGCTCTGCTGAGATGAGTGTGATGTCGAGGGACATGTTGGCTGCTGATTACCTTGACATCTCCCTTTGGGGAAAACCGGACTCCTTCCTATTACTTGAAATGTTGACAGACGTATCACAATGCCGTCTGGTTTGCTTGCTGTTAATTCTTAAAGGGAAGAACATAGCACTGTGAATATGTGAAATAGGTGAAAATGTTGGGATGTTGGCTAGTTAAGAAGTGATTTTAACAGTTATCTCTACTTATGTTGTATCCACTTCACTTCAATGGTCTCAGCGTGCTCTAATCTTCTTGGACCAAATGTCTTGGGCCTTCTCAGTATTACTACCAAGCTGGAGACATTGAAAAAGCTGCTATTGTTTGTAGTCAATGGTGCTATCTTCATTTCATTTTACAATTGCTAGTGACTCCAATGAATCAACCCCAGATATTAGTGTACTACATTAAGGTGACCAAATGTAGTGCTTGACAGCCTATGTGTGGTACAGAGTAGGCTATCATTGTAAAAGTCAGAACAGTCAGAAGAATGACTGGAAGGTGATTCCACCTGATATTCTACTGGCAGGCGATTTCACTGTCTTTTAAAAGACTCTCTATATCAGAAGCTTTGGTGCAAATTTATGATGAGCCAAACATGAGAGAGCAAGAAAAGGTGGTGATGGGAAAGATGGAGAGAGCACAAGCCCTCTTTAGCTCTGGGGTCCAGAAATAAGTGAAAACACATTTAGAATGGAAAAATCTTCTTGGGCAAGCAGCCCAGGGATTTGATCAAGTGGTCTGCTTTCAAATGTAATATGTAATGCAACTGCAAAACATCTAAAGGAAAACCAGAAAATGTAAGTTGATAAACAACATGTGCTCTTTCGATAGGCAACTTCAGGCAGCGTCTTTCTTTGAAAAATGTTGAGGTTACCAATAACTCAGAAAAATGGTCTGCCCTGCAACTACTTGTTTGGCCATGATCCTGCTCTTCAACCTGAAAGCTTTTGACAGACTAATTTGAATGTTTTCTTTGGTATTCTCTTACACTCCTCCATGGGCTTGTTGTGCTTAACCCTGCTCGTCTCTTGAGTGGACCCTCACAGCTGCAGCTTATTACGCGCCATAGGTTTTGGTTTGTTGTCTGCCAGTGTGACTGTCAGTGTTCTTAGGAGGTCAAAACCAGACACGTAGATCATGTGCTAGCTTCTTGTTTACATTACATGCTTCTCGTCCTTTGGTCATGTTTTATGGTCCTACACAAGTGAAACACTGGTGAAGCAGACTCTTGTGACGGTGTCATGCCTTTGTAATCTGTTTCTTTTTATATGCACTCACTCTTATTCGTGTCCACATACAGTTTTTGTCAACTTTCTCCATCTGCCACCTGGACAAATGGCCAAATGTTGCATTCAGTGTTCTGTCATGTAAATAACATTGAAGGTATTCTTAACAGTTGCATTGTAGAATGTAATGTAACATGTCTGAAATGTTTCAATATACCAAAATGTTCTTTTTTTACTGTTTTATTATTATAACAGTGTTTCCCTACCATGCAGCCGTGTCAATAACTAATAAAGAATCAAACAACAAAAAGCATCTGCCTGTGTTATACACGTATACTCTGTGTAATTTCAGTCTGATGAAACATAATACTTTTCTGACCAGGCCCAAAACTGGTGTGTTACCATATAAGTGGTTGTGAAGAAAAATTGGATCCCACTGTGTATTTTTTTTTTTTTTATTATGACCACTGTTCCAGAGTTGAGGATTATATTGGTGTGGTTTGGTGAGATCAGTGGGTGTGTTGGTGGCCAGTGCTGGTATCATTTTATTTCACTTAACGTTTATTTAACCAGGCAGGCTGGTTGAGAAGAAATTCTACTTCACCACGATGACTGGGAAGTGGGATTTGCCTGTTTTTAGTCTCATCATGTTAAATGCTAGTGATGGGTGAAGGGTGGCGGGCTGCCTCAAATGGCAATGCACCGGCATAGTTTGGACCTTTGGCCAAGTCACTGCCACTGCACTGTGGGGCAGTGAGTGAAAATAGAAAACAGTAACTGAGGAGAGAAGTTATTGTTGCTCACTGACTGTCTGATGTGTAATGTTTAAAGTTTTCCTGGATGATAATTGGCTATGTAACCAATCTTGGGAAAAACATACTAGGTGTAAAACTGCTTTGACAGAATATTATGTTGAGGCTGGCAACCAGTCAAGCAACTCACCATGGATAGATGGGTCCCCCTGTATTTCTCTCTCTCGTGTCATCTTATTGTTGAATTTAGACATGACATATATTGTAATCCACAATATCCACCAACTGTAATGCACTATGACAACAGTTTCAGTAATGCAAGCCAGAGAGGTGAAGACAGATGCTCACAGGAACTCCCCATATAGAGGAGATGGATGCTTTATTTGGAGATTTTAAAGCTCACCCAGGCAGCCCTGGGAGGCTGCCTTATCTCCTCTCCTCTCCTCAAGCTGTGTCTGTTTCCTGTGTAGCCAGAAGAGGGCCATGTCTCTGTTTGCCTACATGCAAATATGGATGTACTGATCTCAGCTGAATAATATTAAAGCTTTGTGTTGTGATCTGAAATGAACTCTCAATGTGTACCACGCATCACATTAAAGGTATTATTAAGTATTAAGACTTTTGAGAGAAATTCTTGTGTTCTCGTATGACTCTATCTTGACTCGAGACATAAGTGTGTACCAGCTTGTGTCTTGAGTCTAGGCATCAGTCAGGTTTGGAGGCACTCCAAGAGCTATTAGAGTTGAATAAGCCCCATGGTGTATGTTACCCTAGGTCTCAGCACACCAGCAAACTGTATATAGGAACTAGTAGCTGTGTGCCCAGGGGACCCACTTCAGAGAAAGACACCGTGAATAATCGGTCTCATGAGTTAATGGTGCTGAAGCCCATTTTCCCTCCAGTGAATGGTAAAGGATCGGGTGAGTGAACAATCTGGTTTTCTGTCTGTCCTGTCTCTCTCTCACTCCATAACAGGGTGTAATTATACTGATAAGCCTGCAGAAGTGTTGTTTGATAACTCTCTAAGTCTGCTGCTCATTCCCGGGTGTCTGTGCTGACTCTTGTTAAGTGTCATATAAAAGTCTGCTGATTTATGGGCAGATAAAGGACAAAGTACAACCAAGGTTTTGGCCATTGAACCTTGGAACCCTTTCCAGAGACTGTGGATACCTGTGCAGCATGAAAAAGATGGTAGGTTACTGGCAAACTGGTGCTTCTGAGTCTGCATCATTGCTCTGAGCAGCAGTTTAGAATGGAACAGTAGGTTTTGTTTTAGTAGCACATAGCTAATGTCAATCAACTTCAAATAATGAAATGTTTTATTCTAACATCTGCCAAGTTATGGTACAAGGCAGGTTTTTGCTGGAAATTCACATTGACTTCCCAAGTGAATTAGAGTTTACAGGGTACAACGCTGGTTCTAACTGGGAGAAGCCCAATGCATGCAGTAAACCAGGGGATGGCCCGGTGAAATGTAACTAATAGCGTAATGTGGCCCTGAAGCTACCTGTGCAAGGAATAGTGCCTGGGAATGTTTTCTTTTGCTTTGTATCCAGTAACTTGCCAGTTTGCTGTAGACATGTAGGACTATGGATATTTTCTGTTGAGCACTTATTGTGTAGTGATGCCATGGTATTAGATAAAAATACATATATATCACAGTTATATTAAATTTCATGTCTTTCTCCATACTGCCATTTAGAGTAACCACTTCTCTCCTGCACTCACACCCTTCCCTATTCTCCTCATCCCTTTCCTTTCTTTCAAATTCTCTCCTCCCATCATTTCTTTTTATATCTTATGACTATGTATTTTCTTCTTCAGCCTAATATGGACCTGTTAATGTCTCCAGTATGTTTTTTTTGAGTGAGCATGAGACGGAGAGGGAGGAAGAATCAGAAAGGCACGTGGCTGGATTACTGCTCTCTTTTTGGCCCACGTGCCTCGCCAGCAGTGTCGTGTATGTTATGGGTGACAGTGAGTTCATTGGCTGATACGACTGTGCAGGTCATCACTGCCTTTCCCCAAGTCCTACTGCCCTGATAGACAATCTCATAGGCCCACGTCTATCCACTGTAAACCACTGTGGGCCACAGCAAAGTAGATTAAATTGGATTACATCTAGGGGATACATCTAGGGTGATGGGGTGTTGATTTCACCTTGCATTTGCAGCCCTCAATTTTTCAGCTCTCTCCTACTTGTCATCCCCAAATCAGCATTCATTTGGTGTTTCGGCAATTAAAAAGACATTTATTGCAGTTTATCATGGATAAATTCCCATCTCTTGCTTGTAGATGCTGCCAAGGGCTTCTCTCTCTGTCACTCTGAGGCCTGGTGGTTGGTGAAGTAACTTCTCCATTGATGATTTATACCACACAGATGTTCAAGGATGAGAAGTGATTCTGGTGGGGGTTTGGAATGCCTTTAGCTCTAATACAGAGCTGTCCAACAGTGGACAGCAGTGTCTGCAGTGGAAACACTTTAGGTCCCATGGCATTGGGTTTAGAACAGCTTTCCCATTCTGTTCCCCCTCCAAGAGCATTGGTCTTTGGTAGATATCCCCATGACTATAGCAGTCGGAAGACAGATCGATTGAGATATACTATATCACAGTGGAGACTGTACATTCATCAAGCAGGAGCAGCTGTGGCTCTGATGAAGTTTGGAGCTGCAATGTTTTGCTGGCATGTACTATCCCTTAAGAATACAGTTGTTTCCCTTTTGCCAGGTTCAACAACATTAACAGAGTTGCATGCAGAGACATAGGTTTTAAGATTACAGCTATGCTTAGTTCAGAGCTATAGTGTAGATGGGGGCTGAGAATCAAAAACAGTTCTCATTATCATCCCTCTTTAATCAGGGATAGATTCAGGCCAGGTTCTTTGGCAGCAACGCCAACCAGTTGGCTATTTATCAGCAAGTATCAGTTGAATGTTTGGTAATGGGGATCTGTCTGTTTTGGTGATTGTTGTTTTGTTGTAGAAATTCATTCAACACACAGTAATTGTCTGGGATGGTCTCTGTAAAAAGGCCCTTTTGATGCAGTGAAGTATTTTTCCCCACAGACCTAAAGAATGTAGAATGAATATTTGTTTTCCTCTCTATTTCAATTATGTTCCTTCACCATTATATGAGTGCGATGGAGCATTTACTCCCTGACATTATTTATAACTGTGGTTGGAACTGCCTCATCAAGAGTGTGAAAAACATGATCTCAGCTCTTGTGCCAGACCCTCTGTCAACAGAGCTTTCAGCTAGGGCATGTGGGGAGAGACAGTTCTTCACAGAGAATGGATGTTGCAGGGAAACCTCTTCTGGCCCATCAGCACCTTAGCTTAGTTGTTGATGGGAAAAGACAGATTTGTTCTTCCTCAATTCCTCTCCCATCTCCACTGCGTCTGAGCTCACTAATGTCATTCACATTGGCTTTCATTGGCCACGGTCTAAAATGTTGGAAACGTTTCTGCTTTGAAGAAAAATGAATGCTTATGATAAATGAATGTGGTCTGCTTTTTGAGATTATGATTTTGTAGTACTGCTTTTGTGACATCACAGTGATCTTCTAGAATTCTTTGTTGCTTTGATTGCATAACAGTCTGTTCCATGTAGATTGTTGATGAGGGTACAGGTGGACTGTTTTGTCATAAAGGACAATAGCGAATTCTAGAGCAAGCAATGTCATAAAGATGCAACGTCAAAAAAAAAACCTTATATTTTTTTCTCTCAACTCAGGATTTCCGACATGCTTTGCTCTGTGGCATCACAATAGTCACTT
>OOFE01015150.1:0-12619 GCA_900323365.1 Monocentris japonica | reverse complement strand
CCCCTCAGTGGTGAGCAGAGGATCTCTAAACAATTACCTCGGTGTCCCTCTCTATCTCCCAGGGTAAGCCTCTATTTACATATGTCTAAAAAGCAGGAACTCTGAGGCCCTCCGACACTGTTTATAATGGCTTCTGAGAGCTGCCCCTGAAGCCTCCGCCAGCCTCCTTTGCCCCGTCACCATTCCGCGCTGCTGAAATAGCTCACTTTTGTCTTGATGTCCAGATGAATCTGGATGAAGCTGCTGCATAGTGACTATTTTTTCCAACTCACACCGGATCAAAAGTGTTGATCAGAGGGTGTACGTAAGCTGTATACGTTACCCTGCCGCCGTCGGAAGAGACGGTGTGCTCCCACCCCTTCCGTATACTTGATGCGACCAAGCCCGAGCAAGTATCCTCAGAGAGAGGGACGACCAGGGAGGTGACCAGGGGAAATGAAATATGAGCTACTCTGACAGAGTAATTGTGCGGTGGAAAGTATCAGTAACCTAATTAACGTTGCACTGAAGCCTTTGCGCATCTAGATCCCGCTCCGATATGTTTTGTGATGCATTCCGACATCGCAGTTAGGAGAATCATTTCCTAGTGCATGCTGGTATGAGCAATGTAATTGCACTTTAGGGTTTAGAATGATTGCATTATGTAAATGGCTTCCCAGTCATGTGGAGGACAACTTAATGATGTCTCTAACTAGTTCTCCTTAATATGACAGAAAGGCGTTTTTCAGGTTTCCTTGTGAAACGATAATGCGTTTGTCAAAGGCATTTCTATCAGAAAAAAATGGCATTCTATTGTTGACAACATAAAGAACTTGCTGCTGTCAAAAAAAAAAAAACTGAACAAAAGAAACGTCTTACTATCTTAAATGTAAAGTTTTAATGAGTATCTGTCATGACCCCTGGATTGTCAGCGAGAATTTTGAAAATCACGGCTTGTGCAGATAAGCGTTTTTTTTTTTTTTTTTTTTGTCTGACAGCAGCCATATTGTTCCTTTCCTGCAGAAACCTACCTTCAATTTTCTCCAATTAACATTTGACTCTGTTTCCTGTGTCTAGAAAATGGTTGATGGCTCTGGGACCAAAATAAACCACTGACGCTGCATTGTAAATTGGCAAAGAATCAAAGGCGTCGAAGGTGAAATCAGACGGAATTTCTCATTTCTTGAAACGTTGACTCGCTGGAAATTTGGTGGGAAATGTCTGCTGGAAGCTGATTGTATATGTTTTATATCTACATGGTCATCCTTTCATTATCGCAGTCTCGGTGGACCGGAGAACTCTCGTCGGCAGCCTGATAGAGGTTAGGTTGATGGACTTTGGCATTTCAGACACATATGAAAGGACAGCAGTACGCCTCCTTCATAATCTCAGTCCTTGGCTATTACAGCTGCTCCATGGTGGACCCTCAGTCTAAATTTACATCAGATCTTTCTGATCAGAGCAGCTGCTCTCAGCGATGGTCAATTCAAGGTTTCGTGTGTCTGCTGGGGTCCTTATGCTGGCTGGCAGATGTTCATTAGCCAGCTAGCCTTTCATCTCAGTACGGAGAACAATGGTCTGGCACTCTGTCCTGCTCTTTCATGAGCTAATATGGCATCATATCTGACCTCAAACCAGGCAATAATCCATTCCACGCTGAACACCTGGGATCGAGTTGAAGTTCAACGCTGAAAGTGCCAAAAACTTGACAAACTTCTGATCAACGGGGGGAGAGAGTGTTTTTTTTCTCATCTCAGACTACTGTATGTTTAGCAAAAGGGACAGACAGACAAATTAATAAATACATGAGTAAATACATACGTAGATACATAATTCCCCATGATTAGTATTAGTAAATTCAGTTTGAGTGGAGGTTGTTGTACTCTCAGCACACAAACAGTGGGCAACAGCGGGTTTCTTCTCCTGTTTACTTCATTATTGTAGAAAATCCATCAGGAACAGATGGGTAACCCATGAAGCTGAGTTTGTACTGTGCGATTTCATCCTAAATCAACAGCAACATATGTCACGACGGAGTAGCAACAGCCCGGCTTTAAACACACACCGCACTGTCCGGAGTTATTTCCACTGTGGCCTCTGTAGCGGCCCAGTCGGTAGTCAGGGGTTGCTGGAAAACTGCGATCATCCCCCCCTCATCACCAGCAGGGACGTGTTATGTGACAATGATATGTGGTGTGGAGCATTGGCATGTCATCTTTGACTAGGACATGAGGCGTCTTGCATTGAAGCTTCCCTTTCTGCTACAGCTTTCTGTGTGCTCTGGAGGGGAAGAGTACCCGTTAGCTGGAAATGACTTGTTTACTACAATCCGCCTCAAGGATCTGCCCAACATGAAGATATACATATGCATGTACACACAAACACACCCTCCGCCATGCACATACACCACACACGTTTGAATGACTTCATTTGTGAGGCCATTCCACTGTAACCTTAATTATGACCTCAACCCTAGCCTCTAACCCTTAAGCCTCTTTTCAAACCTGACTTAAATGTCTTAACTCGTTTTACTCATGCTGCTAACCTTGTGGGGACATTTGCCACAAGGATAGGAGCGCACACACACACACACACATACAAATACACACGGACAGACACACACCTTCCCCTGGTTTGGTCATTTGTCCCAGGGACAAGCAGTCTCAAGCTCATTATTTGAACAAAATCCATTTCACTATGATCTGTCTCAGGCAATCTCTTGATGTTTTCATTTTGTGGTATTTACACCACATGGTAGATTCCAGCAGGAAAACGGAATAAATATTTATAACACGTGTTTGGGAATCAAAATTTAAATGGAAATCAGGATCAATAGTAATTCTGCCAAAATCACATTCGCTTACATTTTACAGCTGGAGACAAATCTCTCTTTTGGATAGAGAGATAGTGTGCAATGAATACAGTTACCCAGAAGTGTACTCAAGGGAATATGCACGTACACAGTGTACACACACCTCTTTTTCTGGTTGTTTAGAGTATACTTAACTGTTAGCCCCACTGAAATGCACAGGTAGGATTGGCGGAGTCCCACTTTCTCTTCCTCATCTTCCACTGCATCAACAATTTTAGGTAATTGCAATCAATTTTGTTTCTGTCTTCAACATCAAAGTGTATGCAACCTGGCCTTTTTATTGGACAAAAATGTTTCACTTATTGCACTTTAGTGCAGCGTCGTGTCATAATAGTTGAAGAAATGAATTTGAAGTGCAGTAAAGTTGACTCCTCTTTCATTTAGTGCTCGGAGACATAATACTTCCATTTCTGTCCCACGCTGACAAAATCACAGCGCATGACACCAGGTATTTTATATATCACACTTGTGTCAACATGTGTCTATATGCTGTCCGTGCTCTGAAAACTATTTCCTTTCCCGCAGCACTTCAGTAAAAGAACAACTTGATCGTTTTTAAATGGCAACATCTCCAAGCCAACATGTTTGTAGCCTGAGGTGACTACTGAGTGTGATTGAAAGGCTGTGATTGCTCTTAAGAGGGCTGAAGGGTGTACCATTGCAAATCCATACTAAGCCATGAGCTGATTGATTCCAAATATTGCAAAGGGAAACTCTGGGTCAGATTTAATTGATTTCTCAGTGACAATTTGTTGAACAAAATGTCCCTGCCTGGCCAAGCAGCTCAGATGAATGAGGGGAAACAAAGAGAAACAGAACAATTGCTTGATCAAGGTTGTCATTCAAACAATCGTTGCTATTATACCACCTTGATTTGCCGCGAGGCGTATTTGAATAGATCACCGTATGTATTGTGTTCACCAAAGCGCCTGATTTACATGATTTCCAAAACATATTTAAACATCAAACTGACCGTTTACTCCCTTAAAAGGAGCAGGAACTGACTCCACATTGAAAAGCTCTACTTGCAAATGTGTCAATTCTGCTAAATTTCTTTGCTCAATCTGAGCAGTCGTCTCTAATGATGGAGCAAAGCTGCTGCAAACATAATAAAGCCAAACATATTGTGTTGCTTTAGGAGCGCCTGATGTGAATCATAATGCCTGCGCCCCTTCTATATTTAAATTCCTATATTTGAAGCTTTTGCTGCATGCCCCTCTGCAACATCTTTTGACAGACACCTGAAAAAGCTGTATCTGTGAGCAGGCATCCATGGGAATAAGCTTTGAAGCGATTACATTTGATAGCAATCTTCAATGGGACCTTGCATGACAGCTATGCATCTGTTTGGAGACAAATGCAAAACAAAATGCTGCCACTCAACTACAGCTTTCACTTTTCCCCCGTCTATAAGTATCAGCACGGAATCTTCACCTGGAAAACAGTGGAACAGGAAGACATCTCAAAACGCACCGGGCTGTCTCTCAGTGCCCAGTAGACAAAGTGTGACTTGAAAAAAATAACAAACATTGTCACTGTCACAAACCCACACACTACCACTTACTTTTGACAGATAGAATGTTACGTTTATGAAATCTGTCTGATCAGAGATGAAATATAAAGATACTTGCCGCTGCCGTGTTCATATAACGGCGGTCGAGAAATTTTGAAATGTCAGACATAACTCTATTGGATGATTTTGACACGCGCATTACGCACGCGTCCACAGGCGAAACAGTCTTATTCATGTAGCGCTTTGTTGTGCTTTGGTGCTTTGTCTGTTCTGAACAGGGTGCTGTGCTGCGCCGGGGACACAATTGCTTTGGTGTGCCGTCCCCCTCCTCCCATCCATCCGTGAAAAAAGCATCATGGTTGACACATCTTTGATACCGTTCATTTATTTTGTCTCTGGACGACGCATTTCAAAGAGGGCCAAGATGCCAACGTTGCCAAATGTGTCCCAAATAAATGATATCCCAGCCAGAATGGGGGCTCCTTGGAGAGTGTCCTCGCCAAAGGCAGTAAATCAATGGGCTCACGCCAGCATCCCAGCAGCCTCCGTACAGGAACACACAGTAGGGGGACCAACGGCCTCTGTTGGCTTGGCAGCTCAAAGGGCCTCAGACCGCGAGCCAGCGGGCTCCTGGGGGACCCAGCAGCACCTCTTGGGCCACTAAGCGAGGGAAGATGGAAACCAAGCAGGGGTAGAATTACAATGAGGCCTGAGAGAGGCAGAGGGAGAGAGGAGAAAAGAGAGAGATAGGGAATAAGGGAATTTTATTGAATGTGCAATTCAAACAGAGGGCCATGCTCTGTGTTGATACTTTTATCACAGGCACACTCTAGATATGCCACAGAAAGGTCCTCCAGACACTCCAGAGGTGAAGAGTTAAGAAAAGAATGTACTCCTCTTTCAAAGGACAACAAACCACAAACCACCATAGCATTGTCAAGAGTCTATTTTTTTTTACCACTACTTACTTTTGGCAGATGGAACACGATGTCCTTGAAACGCCGGTCTGGTTGTGTGTTTACTTCTAAAATCGTGCCGGACATAGTGTGTGATTGCTCAGTCACACACAAAAAAAACCCGCAGAGACCAGATAAACCCATTCATGTACATCTCTGGTAGCCTATATGCTCCAAATTTCCATCGCTCCCCAACTCTCAACATCAATTAACGTGCGTAGCGCTTAAAAGTAATCTTTATCATTTAAATGAATCTAAAGCCCCTCGGCAGAACGCAGGAAGCCCCGTATCAACTCACCAGCTGCTACCGTTAAAGTCCCTGATCATTTGAGTCGGGCTCTGGTGGCTAGTTTGGATACTGATGGCGGTGCCGTCTGCCAGCTTGCCTCTTCCCGCTGGCCGCTAGCCAGACTTTAGCAAAGACATTAGCGGGAAAAGTCATAACCCACCGGCAGCTCAGTTATTGTCTGCCCAAACAACGAGGTGAGGCGGCCATTTTGGAGAGTTCGCGCGCATGCATCGACATCGGGAGAGGCAAAGTGTTACATCACAGGCGCCTGCATCAACACCAGTAACTCCCGCAGCCATGTTAGTCATTTCCTCCCTTTACCTCACGCTTTACCTCCCTGTCAAACGCAGGCAAATATTTACAACTCACAAATAGCAAATGACTGGTGGAACAAGGAATGAAAGTCGAGGCGCATGTCTTTCCTGTGAGATCCTTGGCAATGTTGAAGATGCCTCTATCGGTCAACAAGGTGTATAGTGAGGAAACCAGGATTTTCTTAGAGACACCAAACAGCCTTAATATGCTGTTGTTCCTCCACAATTACATGTTTACACCTCAGTGTTTTTTTTCACACCTTTGATGATAGCCTTGAACTGAGAAGTGGCTCTGACAAATTTACACACAGAACTGTCACAATACACTTTGCACAAGAGAAGACTTAAGAAGTTAAATAACAACCCTAAACCCATAATGGAGCACACAAAAACAATATCATAAATAAAAATCATTTAATATCTCATGTTTGTACCACACGCTTCACTTACCTGTTAGTTTGGATGAATATTTGGATAGTAAAGGGCACATTTGTATAAAAAAGCACAAATTGACCACATCTAGTTTACTGATATAAACTTGATAAGGCTGCAATAAGCCTTAAGCACACGGGGTTGTGCAGTCAGCCAGTATGTGAAGCTCAATGTATACAGCACATGGCTGCATGCAACATAAACACAAAATAGAAAAACGACAGGAAAATGTCTGACTACTAAATGAATGGATATCTGGAGGAGATGATCGGATGACCAAAATGGACCGTCATTTCTCAGCTTACATAGGTGGCAAACAAATACACTTTCAAAGGAGTATTTCTGGAGACATGAATTAATCCCTTCGACCCTCTTTCATTTCCCAGCACTTTTAGACCACATCTAGTGCTGCAAAGTGCTTTGTGTACGTGTGCACGTGTGTGCGTGCGCGTGTGTGCCATTACCGCGTTGCTATTTTAAATGCTATAAAAACCTGCAGAAGAAAATGACTGGGGTTGTATTACTCCAATGAGCGCAGCGATCAATCTTTGCTTTTTTACTTCCCTCCTCCCACCCAGTTCATTTCACTTTGTTGAAACACACAGAGAAAACCACATATTGGGTAACATAGACCCATTTAGAAAGCAATTTAAGGTAATACACAGCTTCCAGGGCTAGTGATGGAGTGTTGCCTCTTAATTATACTGTATCACCATTGCATTAAAGCTCTCCAATATGACTCGTTGCTGCGTTCCCATCAGCAGCAGGAGGAGCTGGGGATATTTGCACAGACCCGCTGAATGAGGTAACTCAACTATAATAGAGAGTCTAAGGGTAATGAGTGTAAATGCCCAAATGAGTAATGCATATTCTCTTAAAGGCCCAATTACGATTTTTTTGAGCATGAAAATTATGGATACAGGATATTTACACAGATTCACAAAGAGGGTGAATTGTTGATGGAAAATAATCTCTTTGCAGTCCCCACCATATGTATGATAATGATAGAAGCAAAACTAAACCATTTAGAGATTAACACACATCACAGACGTACGTTAAAGCCGTACTCGGCAACTTTGCACTTTGGCGACCCCAAGTGGCAGCAGGAGGTAATTTAGATTTTTTGATTTGAAGGACTTCATTACTCCAAAATGATGCGATTTGATGTCAGTAAACCACATAATCCTCAGATCTAAATGTCTTCTTTTTAGTGGCTGGTAAGAATGGAGATGGTGAAGAAAAAAAAATATTTTTGCAGCAGGTTCAGCCAATATTGGATTTGTTACTGCCTGTGTGCCAAGAAGATTTCCCACCAGTGTCCCAACACCCAACACTTGAAATTAATTTTGGCAAATAGGGCAAATCTACAGTTTTTCAATAGCCTGGGATGCTCTTTTCTGCTGCAGTCCTAATTTGTAATTTAGACTGACAAGGCGGGTGTATTTTTACATCAAATTCTTCCCTAGTTCAGCTTCAAGTTGTCACCAAAAGCACATTTCTTAGAAACAAGGATTCAGGCAATCAGCTAGAAAGAAAGAACATGAGTATATGGTGATGAGTGTGGTGTCACAGGTCATGCTCGTGTTTACTGGTAAAGATAATCAGGCATCACTTCTCGGGACAGACTGCTTTCTGAGAGATGTTTTAGTTCAAGTGTAGTGATGAGGTCAGTGTAGGAGACCTTGAACAAGCTGATTTCGACACTGCTGGTTCCCAGTGGGATCCTTCACATTACTGGAGGAAGTAATTCTTCTGTATTACATCAGTTTTGGTTGCACTTACTCAAGATCAAGAAATCATATCAAATCTTTAAATTTCAAGCTTATTGTGTTGAAATATTAAATTTCAGAAGCTGATGTTAGTGGTATCCGAAGAGCTGCAATGGTCAACCTGGGTTTTGATTTTTCCCACGGCGGTTTCCGCCATGTCAGCTGTGTGTTGGTACACATCCCCCTCGCATGAAGCATTTCCGAAAATGAGGTGATTCAACAGCCTCCCACCAGGCGGAAATACCCTCAATCTGCTTAACTCCTAACACAGAATTTAATTTTAATTAAACAGTTAATGAGCCATGGGATTAATGCCAATGACTTTTTAAAGCAAACATCCATAAATCATTAAGGCCCCATTTGAAAGGGAGAGCAAGCGGGGCGAATGAGTGTACGTGCCTCCAGCTGCCCACTGCTAGCATCTCTCTCTCTTTCTCTCTCACTCTCTCTCTCTCTAATACTCCGTTGCTGTCTGCTCTTTATATGACCAATGGGTCATATAAAGAGCAGACAGGCAGATTGACAGACATGTGCACTGAATAAATTTTGCTCTTAAACAGCTAAGCTGCAAACCTTACACAGCACAGATACCCTATGTCCGCATTAATGATATATCACGGAACAGGTTTTTTAGGGTCACAGATGAAGCAATTGATGAGATTTCAGTCAATCGGTTTGATGGAAAGAAAAAAAAAAGAGAAAATTGAGTCAAGGTCAAAAATGGCCAGTTACGTTTTAAGTCAGTGGACAATATCAGCTATTTTCCCTCACATGTGACTCAGACCTGATGCTTTCTCATCGGTGTGAACAGCAAAAAGCTGCATCAAGTTGCATTTTTTTTTTCACTTCCGATCTGGACAATACAGAGAGTATTGTGCTATTCACGTGACATGGCCTACACACTCAGGAACAAGAGTAATTACAACTGCTATTACCACTGCGATCCCACGGGTCCCATTAACCCCTTTTAGTTCAAAATAGAAGCTTTTAGAGGGTCCTTTATCCAACCCACACCCCCCGAAGAGTATGGGTTTGAGTATACATGATTATGTGCTTTATTTCCTGTTTGATATTGACACATGCTACAAGTTAGACTCCCTTGCTGAAATATCCCCATGCCTTCATTAGATGTCTTTCATCTCTTCAAATGAAGAAGTATGACACAAATACTGTGGATAAAAGGTCCAAGGTCATCTGTTTGAGTATCTCTACAATGTAGCTTCCATTTTTCCTTTCTTTCACATATGAGAATTTCTTGACAAACCTCATTGTTTTCACAAATCAACTGTCAGAATCAGATCGGTGGTTAAAAGGAAGCAGAGTAGCACAGTCCAGCTCACTGATGGAGCTTTATATATGTATACATGTAGAATCACCACATCTGTCCATATTGATACCGCCTATAGGTTACATCCTAGAATCAATATAGAATCAAATGTTTTATAATATAAAACAATATAAAGAGTTCATCCAAAAAAAATCAGATATGAGTAGCAATTTAGAACTGAGCATGAAGGCCTGCGGTGTGAACGTAGCTTTTATGTCTAGGATATCCATTTATAGTCTCTTCATTGACAGCTGCCTAAATCGACTTTTGGGTGTGCTTCATGACTTTTTTAAGATGCTCGTTCGGAATAAAGGAATGCATGTTGGATGAAGATAAGCTCTCGGATCATCTCAGAGGACTCGTGGAATAAAGATCTCGAATGAGTGTATGCTTGCGGATAGTTGAAAAATTTAGAAGATGACGAGCTGTGTCCTGCAGGACATCTGCAGTACGCCCCGGGAAATCCTGGAGATCTGTGATAGGGAAAATGAGCTAAAACAGAAATCTATATTAAAAAAAACAACAAAAAAGTGATCAAAACCACTTCATTTTGCCCAAATCGCATTGATCTCTGGTTTCTGTAAACTAATGTGCTCCCATTTCAAACTGCAGGTGCATATCCCACCCAACTCCCATGATCCCACCTATCAATTTTAATGCAGAATAAGTGCCTCTCAAAGACTTTGCCGGGCAACTACTCTGGACATTTTCATGCTAAAAGAGAAAGTCTGAAGCGTATGTTAATCCCCTCAGCACCCTCATTCCAAATATCCATCCCACAGGTCCTCATTCCACTTGCGCAAGACCTGAGAGCGTATCTTCATCCCACATGCATACCCTCATTCCTGATGAGCGTCTTAATAAAGTCATGAATCACCCCACATTTAAATGGGTTTTAAATGGAGAGTCTTTCAGCAAATTGTGAACAGGGGCATCAACCCAGTTGAATGTTCATTAACAGTACAGGTCTGATGTTTTTGGTGCAGTGTGAACAAGAACAAAAACACGTGGAATCAGATTTTTTCATTTCTGATTTGGACCACATTCATATGTAATCCAAATCTGAAACGTATCAAATTTGATACATATCTGATCCGTGGCCACAATCTGAACTGTCAGACCAGAAGTCTTGTGGTCAATCTCCATGGGACAGATCACGGCCATCATAACCCATTTGACCAGAAAACCATCATGGACAACGACCCAAGCAGCCAGTGGAGAGACAACTAGGTCACAAATTGAATTAGTATTTGAAGAGATGCTTCCTTTTAAACAAAACTAGAGGGGGCATATTGTACTCAACCTGTATTAGAAATAATTGCGAGAGAAATGGCCAAGCGGAGCGCAACAGCACTTGGCTGCAATGTCAATGAAAAATGAAGAGGCCTAAAGCCAAGTTCATGGAGGATAGGATCAGGGCATGGACAGCCATTTCGGTTGCTTCCATGACAGAATGTCCAGGCATGATGTCTTTTGTTGTTGTATATTTACACATGAGGGTCATTGCACGATGGAGGTTCATTCAAACTGCTATCGGATATGGATCACTTTCAAAAATGGATGTGAATAGTCAGACAAAAAATGGACAATGGCACTATAGTTGAAGGTTGATTGGATTTACACATTCAACAAATTCACCATTTAGGTGTAATTGAAATGCCCTCTGACAGCCGCATTTGATGCAATTCTTTAACTCACTATTTTGTAACGTTTATTAAATGACAATTGTTTTATTATCATTCAACCACTATATTCTAGTGAGCAATGTAATGATGAATGAGGAATAGACAGGTCTTCTGTTTGTTTCATGAAGCTCAGTGGGTTTTTTTTCCTGATCAGATATTCCATTATACCCGATGCCTCAGAGCCATGTGGGATTTTAGTAGAACATTTTTTAATGAAAATTACCCAGACCATTAATATTATGGAAATAAGATGCACGGCATGTATTAGTCAGTCCCACCAGGATTTCGCGGAGTTGTTTTCTGATTATTGCAGCCCAAAATGAATGATTGAATTTGCAGCGGCTTTTATCAAAAATTGAGATGCAATTTGCGGTAGTTTTCATGTTATCTTGTGGTATCTTGTAAACTGCCCACTCTTTTTTATTTTTTAAGTTGTTTTTTTAAGCAGCAGAGTAATCGTCACACATTAATACCTCCTGGGGCCGCCGGCATTTGTCCTGGTTGTCCCGATTGGCCACTCCGGCATTGTCCTTGTGTGTAACCATATCAAAGGCTCAGAATAACAAGAAAGCAAATGTTGCAAATTGCATATTAAAAAACACAACCTCCCGAACATGTAGGAGCGTTAATGTAACACGTAGGAGAGTGTTAATGTAACATGTAGGAGAGTGTTAATGTAACATGTAGGAGAGTTAATGTAACACGTAGGAGTGTTAACGTAACATGTAGGAGAGTTAACGTAACACGTAAGAGAGTTAACGTAACACGTAGGGGTGTTAATGTAACACGTAGGAGAGTTAACGTAACACGTAGGGGTGTGAACGTAACATGTAGGAGAGTTAACGTAACCTGTAGGAGAGTTAATGTAACCTGTAGGAGAGTTAACGTAACACGTAGGAGAGTTAACGTAGCACGTAGGGGTGTGAACGTAACACGTAGGAGTGTGAACGTAACACGTAAGAGAGTTAACGTAACACGTAGGGGTGTTAATGTAACACGTAAGAGAGTTAACGTAACACGTAGGAGAGTTAATGTAACACGTAGGAGTGTAAACGTAACACGTAGGAGTGTGAACGTAACACGTAAGAGTGTGAACGTAACACGTAGGAGAGTTAATGTAACACGTAGGAGAGTGTTAACGTAACACGTAGGAGTGTTAACGTAACACGTAGGAGAGTTAACGTAACACGTAGGGGTGTTAACGTAACACGTAGGAGAGTTAATGTAACACGTAGGAGTGTAAACGTAACATGTAGGAGTGTTAACGTAACACGTAGGAGTGTGAATGTGGAAGCATTGTGCCAATCTGACCGTTTTATGTGGGAAATTGCGGGGTTTTGGCAAAATTGCAAGCTCTTGCGTAAATTCTTGTGATCGCAAGATCGCAACATCCTGGAGGGACTGGTTTATGACTCTATGCATAGAGTAAGGAAAATAAGATGATCAACACAGTCATTTGAAAAAAAAAAAAAAACATAAAAAA
>OOFE01015149.1:0-29574 GCA_900323365.1 Monocentris japonica | reverse complement strand
GGCACCAATGTAAATCACAGGCTAACTGTCATTTGTGCTGCTGACATTTAGAGTCAAAGCACAAATAGTGGGAGCAGTAGGAATGAGCTCAGCGCTGCTCCATGCTGCTGTACTGAATGAGACAGCCACACTGGAGAAGTGTGTGTGTGTGTGAGAGAGAGAGAGAGAGAGAGAGAGAGAGAGAGAGAGAGAGAGGAGACATAACCGTAAACATAACCTTGATATAATACAAGAAAAGAGAGACCAGTTCCCTGGTTTGATATACATGTCAGAAATCTCTACTGCCCTCTGCCTGACAGAATTTGCACCACTGCATCACTGGCATCTCCTAAAGCTTGATAGGGGCCTAAATATTTGAACTTGATATCAGCATTTTGCTATCTAAACCAAAAACAGCCCCAAGCACAACTAAGGCCCAAAAATGATAAAGAACAGTATTTGTCAAGAATATATTTTTTAACTCAAGCCCAATGCAAACCTGAGAAAATGTGACATGTTAAGCCCACCTTGGCCCCAAAGGGTTCAGCTGGGTTCCACCATGTCAACCTTTGGTCTTCACACATGTATCTGTTGTATTTAACAGCAAATGATCAAACAATAAGAATACAAATGTAAAATCTTTTATGGCTTCAAAATAGAAAAGTGGCTGTGGCCATGGTTATTGGCAGCCTTTTCTACTTTGTTGCACAGCCTGTGGCAATGTTGACTGCTTCCAAACGTTTCTTTCATCAATAAGCTTCCCGGTGGCAGTTTCTCCCACTCTTCAAATGCAACCCACTCCAGTTCTTCAATGTTTGAAAGATTCCTTTGACAAACTGCCTATTTCAGGTCTCACCATTGGTTCTCAATGGGATTGAGATCAGGACTCGTCACTGGCCACTCCAGAACAGTCCAACGTTTCTCTTGAACCATTCCTGGGTGCTTTTGAATGTGTGTTTTGGGTCATTGTCCTGCTGGAGGACCCATGACCGTCAACCGAGTTTTCTGACAGTAGGTAGCACATTTCACCCCAAAATGCCTTCAAACTCCAAATAATCTTCTGATTAGATGATGCCCTCAATACGATCATCCAGTACCCAAGGTAGCAAAGCAGCCCCACAGTATTATGGAACCGTATTTGGTTGTAGCTGACAAAGCTTAATTTCATTGTCAGTAAACAAAGAGCTGGTCTGCATTACCAAAGAGCTCCAATTTGGTTTCATCGGTCCACAGAACATTTTCCCAGAAGGATTTAGGTTTGTCCAGGTGTGTCTTGGCAAAGATCAGTCGGGCCTTCTTGTGTTTCTCTTTCAACAGTGGGGTCTTCCAGCTCAAAATTGCTCAAAATTGCTGAATGAATTCAGAGAAAACTCTTCCCTTCATTGATTTGCTGAGATATGTGAAGATGAGAAGAAATTGTGGCAATACTAAGTTAGCACAGAGTTCTTAAAAATCACAAACCCTCTAGCCAGCTGTCCAAGGCAGCGGCAGTTGTAATTCCCTCACCTATGAGCTTTGGCAGTTCCCTCATTAGCAGCCTCCCTGGCCCAGTAGTCATTGTTAGCCTGAGCACTGGGTCATCATCACCAGCTCGCTTCTATGCATTAGATTCACCAGCACTGAACCAATTAGTGGGGTCAGTGGGAGCTCCTTAGCAATTTGATATAATGACAAGACTGGGGGAGCTACAATAGTGCTGGCCTTATGGGATGTTACTAACTTAATGGATATACAATTAAAGCATGTAATAGTTATGTGCAGTGTTTGTGTACTGAAATAACTGATACTAGACAACACTCACTTGGTCAAAACTTTACAAAAAGTAGTTTTAAAACTGGGTACCATTAAGAATATCATTATTCTTGGTATAAGAAATACTGCACAAACACCAGAAAATATATGAGTGAACCACTACACATAAGAGTTTACACACTGTGTAAATTGTGATTTGTGTAGGAGAGAGGATCAGCAATAGACCTTGCTCCCAACTAGTGGCCCTGAACAAACAGTGGCCTTTAGCCAAAACACAGGCAAGGAATTATGGAGCTGCAGCCTCAAATGCACAGCATTAATCAAGCTTTTGGGTTGATCTATATCATTTCAAATGCTCAGAGCGTCCATTTGCCTACGTGAAAAACACAAGTAGGCAATTAAAATCAATAAATTCAAGACTTCGAGGGCTGTGTTGCATCAGAATCACTGTCATAGTGACAAAGTGGCAATAAGGAGGAGAGTAGAGCAGTTGCTGCCTGAGCAATTTCGATCTCCTCAAGCTCCATCCCTACAGTTTTCTGCCTGACTGACTGGATGTCCATTCTCTGGTTGGGTGGCATCACAAACGGATAGCTAGAGCTGGCAGTTTGGTCTAGCCAAAACTCTGATGGCACCCCAAGGAATTTTACAGAATCAGTGATGTTGTTGTGGCAAGTTGTTGTGGCCCAGTTGGCTGCATTTGTCTCACATCTATTGAGTTTCATGTATGATTAACATGGTGGTCACTGGAGGCCTATTTTTGACCTTTGCTGTGACCTCTGGCAATGTCACACACAATGAATTCTAAATTGTGGCATACTTCCAGGACCATCATGTTACAAAGCAGCTATAAGGGGGTCACATATTATACATATTACAGAGGAGTTTTAATTGAGAATTATTTAATAAATCTTCACTGTTTCAGATGCAATGGCCAGGTATTACCATCTGTATTCATAGTCTTTAAATTCTCTAATTTCAAAATTGCATGAATAAATAATATTTAATTCATGGGAAGGATTAGCACTGAGGAGAAATATTGCCCAACAGGAATTTTTCTTTGGTGGTTACTGGGTAGAGAAAAGTAGTAAGCTTGTTTAGCAATTGGCTTGGTCTTTTCTGTCTTCTGCCAGACTGTAAAACTACTTGGACTTGTTGAGCTACGTATAGCTCTATGTTGTATTGTGTTAATTGTGAGAATTACTTCAAAATTCTCCAGAGACAATGTGCAAGGGTAAAAGGGAGTTGTGAGGTGGTGGCATAGAGGGGGGTGTTTCCAGGACACTGGAATACACAGTTAAGCCTTCTTGAGGTATCGTGGGCCTAACTTAAAGAAACATCTGTGAAGGAAGGTGCCCACTTCACAACCCCAATGACGTGCCACATACCGCTGTTGGCTAGGGTAGGTAACTGGCGAATGGTGCCATTTGAGGAATGACTCTGTAGATCTATGACGGTGTAGCCTGATGTCTGCTATGGTGTTGCATCTGATGGTGGTTATATATTGTGTTGTTGTTTTTTTTAATCTGAATTGGGCTTCAACAAGTGTTTACCTTGGTTTATGGCACAAGGGATAGTAACATCTTGTCCTGTGTATTAATGGATGGATTGAGGTCTTATGTAAAGTGATTGTGAGGCCCACAGAACATGTATGACTTTTTGAGGCAGTGGCAGGGTACTAGATCTACATACCAGATGGGTGGAGGGGATCAATAGGGAGCCTGCAGTGGTCTTCCTTATGCTCATTGCTGTGTCTTACAGATCAATAACCCATTAAGAAAATGGCAAGAGTCATGGTCTGGGGGAGCCCCATCTCATTTCACCACACTCACAACTGAGCCAATCTGATGAGAGAATGTGTTTTCTCAATAGAAGGGCAAAGAGGCCATGAATCTTCTCAGGTTTAATGGTCTACATCGTTTTTTAAGTACAGTGCCAAGGAGGAGTCAAGGTTCAACTAGCTTCAAGTACATTTTTCATTTGCTCATGATGGGAGACAGTCAGAGATTGGTCTTGAGTTCATGGTTCTGTAGTGGGCCAACTATGCTGGGCTGCAAAACTACATCCCCAAAGTCTCTCTACTTCAGTTTTTGTCTCTCTCCACTAGCTACTGTTGAAAAACTAATTCAACACCTGCTGTCAAATTCCCTTTAAAAATGAGAAAGAGGTATGTCTTAACAAACCAATGTGAGTAAGCACAATAAGAGTGTGTGGTGTGTCCATAACCCCACTTAGCTTTACGAGTCAATATTATTTAAGGAGTTATCAATAAATCCATACATTTCAACTGAATGTACCATGTCTATATTTAGCTACAGAGGGCACATTCCCTCATTGTGACACAAGCGGAGAGATTGGCTGCATGAGCAAATCAATCATCAGGTAGTGTGTATGAATAGGTACTTACTCAATGTCTTTCCTGACAGACCCTAGTAGGTCCTCTCTTTCCCGGATGGCCAAGAAGTTGCCTTTGGTTTTGTGGAATTCATGTGTGTAATCCTAGGGAGAAAATACAAGGGTGAAAAGGGGGGGGTGAAGGAAAACAAACAGAAGTGCACACCAACAGGAAGATTGGAAACATAGAGGCAGGTATGCTTCATTAAATACTTGTCTTCTTTGATGAAGCTTAGTGATCCAATAAAGTTCATTTGTAGAGTGCCCTTAACAAACAGGATTGTTACAAAGTCCTTTAGAGAAATCAAATCACCCAGAATAAAATAAGCAAGGGGTTCAGAAAATACAAGAGACAGGTGGAGGAACAAAGGAGGTAGAGAAGGGGGCAGACCTGTAATATGTCTCTGTGTCTCTGGAGTGTGTGCATGAGAGCTGCATTGAGAGAAGCCGCGCCTGGGGTGCTGGTGTATTCCGCCATCTTGTCATTCACTGTGGTCAGCTGAGGGACAGACAGAGATGAAGATACCAGAAAACCAGGAGGTCAGCAGAAAAATAACAGACCCACAAAGAATCTCACAGACGCAATAAGACACATGTACGACAAGGCAGCAACTCAAACATACACAAATCATGATTCAACTTTGATGCACTCCACTTAATATCTCAGAGATCAAATTTGTCTTTTATTGTAAATACTTCCATACTTTTAAGCGTCCTAATGTAATAGTTACCAAGGCACCATGGATTGGTTGCTATTATAAAGCATACTTTGGCCAAGCAATCCAAGTATGGAGCATGCAAGTCTGCTTTTTTCCTTGATGGACAAAAGCCTTGGCATAAATCCAGTGCCGTTTCTATTACAGCCTTTTTGATGGCCCTTCACTGGCCAATAACCGGCGAGAATTGTCTTACTTTTGCCAGCAACTGTTCAATCTCCACTGACATGGTGTCAAACATCCTGTCCTGGGTAGAATTGTTTAGCAGGGGGGTGGTGTCTGACCTTGAGGAGAAAAAAAAACACGATGGGAGAAGCTGACGGGAAGATTTAAAGCTGCAGTTTGGTTGTGCTTTAAGCTCCTCTATGAAAAGCCTGTCAAGCCTTTCCCCACTTTCAAAATCTTGTGTCTATATAAGGAAAGCCATTTTTACCCATCAATTAGGCAACAGATGATACAGCATTTAACAACAATTTTCTGGAAAATTGAACCAAACTGAAGATTTAGTACAAGTAACTGTGCCTCCACATATCCCCTAAGAACACACACATATATAGACAACTCTCAAATGTGTTTAACTAGAGAAATTATATTATAGGGGCAGCCATGTGTTCCTTAGCTGGTGATGATTCTGTCAGAACATATCAGTAGAGATGGCCACTGGTTGTCACAAGGCACCCACCCAGCCTCCTTTGTATAGAGCTTACAGAAATTAATCAAGGTAAAATGCTAAATGTAAAATTTGCTAGCAGTGGCGTAATTTCCATGAGAAACAAAAAGGTATTGTGATGTGGCAACCCATGATACAGTCATAATGTGATATTTTATAGATCTCCATGGGGAAATTCTCTTCTTCATTGGCCCCCTTCCAGGGATATCAGAGCACAGGGTCAGCTGCAGAATAACACTCCTGGAACTGGTATGGACTCAGTGCATTGCTCAATGACATTTCAACAGGGCAGCTGCTTGCCAACCCAGGGGCTTGAACCCAGATCCAGGCTATGCTGCCACCCATCATGATGCTTAGAATCATTAAATAAACTTTACAACCATTGTACATGCGTCTCTGAACAGAAATCTAGTTTGTGAAGATCCAAAAAATTCTGGTACACACAGCAAACCTAGGCTGGGAACACACTAGAAGGTGTGTAATTGGTATGATGAAAAACAACCATGTGAAAGACAATAACAAAAAATGCAGCATCCACAACTATTTCTCAGTGGTCACTGGAGGAAGAAGACAAAGAAAGCGGCTGGTCTTACGTGTCTCCTCGACGTCCATCCCTGGAGCTGCTGTAGCTGGTGCACAGTTTACTGAAGGAGACCAGCTTCAGGTCAAGCTCATTCTCCAACTGCCTGGCCTGCTTTCGCAGATCTGGAATGTGCACACACGCACACACACACACACACACTTTAACCACCTGATAGTATTTCATTGGAGGTTCTTGTCAAGGCCAAACATGGATGGAGTTCTGCACCTACGTTATATCATTTATTTATTAACTTGATAGTAACAATTACTACAAGTAAGGTGAACTAGCCACTCTATATATGGACTGTGTTAAGTGTGTAAGGTTGTAACCTGCATAATCGCCCCTTACTCTTCTGAATATTAATATTATTTCCACAGTGAATCAAGTAATGGAAACATCTGATTGTAACATTGTTTTGACCCATCAGCTGATGATTCAGAGCTGCGAGCTGTCTATTGATACAAGGGACTCTAGCTGTGTCAGGTGACATCGCCAGTTAAGTAATTTACTGCAATAGCAACACAACTAATATTAATGTAGGTAATAAAGTATTTAGCCAAATGGCTAGTCATTGTGTGACTATCAGCCTTAAAACTGGAGGCAAACAAACAAAAGTAAATTCCGTACGCGAAATTGCGAATCTAGCGAGCTTTGCCAAGCAAGCTGAACAGAAACGAAGGGTTAGCTTGTAGCGAGCTAGCCATTACGGAGGCACTTATGGCTTGAACAACCCAAGCTCATCGACCCTTTCGCCCTGACACTGACAACTTCATTGCTGACAAAATTAATAGTACATTACCAGAGTTTCATATTCGGTTATACAATGACAACGTTAGTTAAGGAGCTAATTATGCCACCTCACCTTCCCAATAGTTGCTGCTTCCTACTCCTGCCATCTTTGTTGTCCAATGACGTCACCAGCTTCCGGGGTCTTGGTTTTTTCTTCTTCTTCTCTTTGTCTTTTTGTGGCGGTCGGCATTGAATTTAAAGTCGTATTACCGCCACCTACTGCTCCGGAGTGTGGAACAGAGTAGCCGCCTATAACTTCTTACATAATCCCGACTCTCTCGAGTAATTGAGGACAATTGAGCGACAATCTCTTCTACTGATGGACTTGAATTTAGTGAAAGCGACCGTCCGAACTCCCTCCCTCTCTGATATCTCCTGCAGTACAGCATTGCATGTTCCACCTTCCGCAGTGTCAGTAGAAGACATGTTGCTAAATGGCGCCCGGCCGTGGCGGTGGATTGCACTGAACACGGCCCGTGTGTCAATATTACTTACAAATATGATTTGATAACACGCGTGTCTTGCCTCGCCAATTCTTTTATTTTCTTCACTTCAGGGGCTCAGTATTATTGTCTTCATTATTGTTCTCGTCATATGGATCATCAATGCAATTTGTAAATGGAAATTTTGTAATAAAAATACAATCTACGTATCATTTCTCAGCTCTGATTGGCTGAGGACCGGAAGCCGCTGTAAAATACCCAATAAAGCACACGCTAAATATTAATGCACTGACTGCATTGAAATCACCACTCATGGTACTTGTGTGTCATTTAGCACCACTTCCACGGACTATATTTCTTAGCGGACCAATAAAATGTAACTTGTGTGTTACAGCAGTTTTATAAAAGCAAGTCAGGCAATGCGTGCTTGACAGTGTTTAAAACAGCTAAGAGGTGTTTAAAAGGCACAATGCAAAACTGAGAACAGTAATCACTAAAAAGCAGGGCCTGTTGGCTGAATGCTTACATGCCACAGGGCACCCTTATCTCACCCTTAGTTCATCAGTTAGGCCAGAAAAACAATTCATGATATAAACATATATTTTACTACTCATCAAAAAGGAATGCATGACGAAGCTACTCATTTAGATGCAAGCAGCACCAATGTATGTAAGTAATATAATTTACACCATGAAGATTAATGTCAGCTTGAAAAGGTGGCCAAACTATTTCGCAACTAACAAGGTGGGTAATTTAGGTGGGCGAGTTTATTGGTCTCTCCTCTAGTGCCATTGACTAAAATTTTCCTGAGGTTCCTAACCCTCCTATCCTTCCTCCGCCAAGGGGTGCTGGCCTGATCTAGTTCATTGCCGGACAGTCTGTTTCACAGAGGTGGCACAAAAGTCAATGGCAATGTCATACAATGAAACACAAGTAAAAGCAAGAACTTTGTTGTCATGTGATTTTATTTCAACAGTTTGTGTTCATGTTAGCATGTCATGACCACATGTACCCTATGAAGGTTTGTTATTTAATGTTTTTGTTGTGTGTAGATTCATGGTTAAAGGAAATTGCACTTATTTTCTCATTCACAATTGGCAAACATCTCATTATTTACATCGGATTGCATTGTATATAAAAAAAGTACCAACACTAACACCCTATTCCCCCAGACACATACACAGTATAACAAAGAAAAATAATTTACAAAACTGTCTTTCTCTACACATATTAACAGGCTTTGCCTCACTGATTACCAGTTGCATTTTGTGAACGGAGAGGACCCAAACCTAAATATAAAATAATCTACTCTCAAAGGCTTTGATGCCACAATCAGAAATCTCAGCAAATTCCTTAGTTATCTTATGTTTAGGAGGGTAGGTATGGATTCCTTCAACTTATGTGCATAGTAATATGCATGGCGTTCCACCTCGCACCTAGTGCAATGATTCAAATTCAGTTAGGAACAGCTTGTCATGGCTTTCTGATGCAAGGAGTGCCATTTCTTTAGTGCCTGTCTGAATAGGAAAGCATCTAACCTTTATGGTACAATCACTGCTAAAGTAATTTTGCATTTAAGTGTTTGTATCAAGTATTTTTTAAAATGTTTTAATTCTATGCCAAATAGAAAGTTCAGGCCAAGGGTTATTAGCTCTCGCTCTCTCTGAGAAATTGAGAAAGTGAGAAATTACTGCATTTTAGTCATTTTACACCAGCCTACACCAAGCCACTCTGTCAGTAGCCCTTTTCTTTTACAGTCCCTGGCTACTGTCTGACAGACTGCGGGCCACCTCGTTAACTATGCACACTGTGGGCCAATCAGAGTATTCATTAAAGTCTGGGTTTATCTGACATCATTTACACCAGCAAGTAGATTGAATATCTTCAACGGTTTGATTCTGTTGACCACTAGAGGGAGTGTTTCTCAAAGGACGTTAGTCAAATTTCCACCATAATGACAGATTTTGAGTAACTTAACATTAACATGCCCTTTGTTAAACAATATCATGAGATCGAGAAATATGAATGTCATTGCACTAGACCAGGGGTGGGCAATCATGTGCCATGGAGGGCCAAGAGTCTGCAGGTTTTCACTCCAACCAAAGAATACAGCAGGTGATTTCACTGATTAGCACCCCTTTCAACCAGAGAGGCGGACTAATCAGTGAAATCACCTGCTGTAGTCTTTGGTTGGAATGAAAACCTGCAGACTCTCGGCCCTCCATGGCACATGATTGCCCACCCCTGCGCTAGACCTTTGAAACATCTTGTAGGTGCGGCTCTGACTTTGATTTGTCAATACTGATCATTAATGGACGGACAGTGCTGGTGCAACTTTTCTAATCTGCACTTCCAAGCCTGAATTGATGCTCCATAAATTGGGCCATGGATAATGGCCATGGTGAAGATGCACATCCATGATCAAATAGGACTCAATGTGACAAACGTTTTATACATATCAGTTGGGGATGCTTTTCAATCTACAGACAGTTACAAATTATCCATCTACAAACCTATTCAAAACGAAAATGACAATAGATACATTCCCCCTTTCAATGTTTAAACAATGAGAGATGATCAGAGATCATATTTATTTCTTGGCCAACGATAAGGGACAATCCTCGCTTTCCACTATGCATAAGGGGCCCTGCACTGACGGGGAAGGTTTTCATTCAAGCTTTGTAACATTAGATTCTCCCTGATGCTATAAAGCTTTTGAGGCGCCAACCACATTATGAGCTTGACTCAGCGGAGAAGTATAAAACCCGGGAACCCCAGCCTATAATCATCTGTGCAGAAACAGTGCAACATTGTAATCAGCAGTCCTCAGAACTAGTCTATTATGTCTCTTTCCTACCACCTGAGTATAGGATGGATCTGATTCCAACCTGGACCAAGTATTATCTATTCACTATGTTGCTGCTAGAGCCCACCTGGACTGTAATTTTACAGACGCCAAGGCACAGTATTGGATTCACTTTCTCAAAGGCTCGGACAGTTAAGCATGGCAATGTTGTCTTGGATAAAAGACTGAATGAAGAATGATTTCTATTTCTAATGACCCATCTGTACTAGTTCCAAGTAGTATCAAAGAAATGCATGGGTGGTGACGGATATCAGTGGTGGAGGGTGTGTGAGATTACACAGTCCCATCAAGCCTTCATTTAGACATTCACAACAGAGTTAAGAAAACTTATTTGGACTGATTGGCTTGACCCCTAGCCAGGCAGCACAGGCAGTGATCTAATGAACACCATCGGGTGGCTCAGAAAGAGGGGGGGGGAAAAAAAAAAAAAAAAAAAAAAAAAAAATCAGTGTGTGTTAGAGGGAAGGATAAGGGCCACACTGGACCAACCCTCTCTCTTTCGCTCTCTAGCTCCTTCCTCTAATCCAGTCAGGCAGAGATGTAGAGCACAAAACAGGCGAGCCCTTCAGTCCCACAGAGGAGCAGGATGTTCTTATAGTATTACTATGGTACCGCTAATAACTGAGTGACCGAGTGCAACTGCTCACAGTTTGTTGGCATAGCAAAAAGTGTTTCTATCACTCTTGAAATAGCAGTCATAAAGATGGCAGAAGTACTGACCAGAGCTCAGCCTTGTGGGCAAGGGGGTAAATTTCAGAAGAGAAAAAAAAAAAAAAAAAAAAGGTGCAGACAGAGCCATGTTGGCGCATTGGTTCTCAGAGTTTGTTGGCGTACAACGTCTCCTCATCACTTTCACTCTCATCCTGGAACTCATGGGCAAGCAGTGACTTCTTGGAGCCCATGGAGGTGAGGCGGATCTCGTCGTCATAATCATCTCTGTGCTGCCGCAACCTGTGGAAGCCATCCTTCTGCCGGTTAGATTTGGCTGAGCACACGCACCAGATGATGCACGCCGTCACCACCAGCGCCGTCATGGAGGCTGCTGCAGGGAGGAACACACACACAAAGATTTGATACCCCAGCCGATTTTGAGAATGCATCGTGTCCTGCATGTAACAAAGTACTTGATTTTATTATTTTATGTTATATATTTTAAATATGTAACAGTAAAATTGCGGCAGCTATTTTATCTGGGTAGGCAACCCAAATGTCAATATATGGAGTGGAGCCTGCAAAGCTATTTCAGGCAGACAACTTGAGTGTCGCAACAGCTCAGTCAGCTGAGCGCCCACATAGCCATGCCAGCAGCCACCTGTAGGCTCTGTTTCATAGTCCCCCTAGGGCCTAGGGGGAAATACTGCCGATCGCTCCCTGCCTCACTTGGCTGGCTAAGTGAGTTAAGTAGAGGGCGATGCAACAGGGCCCTGACGCCAACATAAATCTAATTTTAGTCTCAATAAAATTGTCATAATCAATATGTGAGTTGGTTGACTGAAAGGCAACATATGGCAGTGACATCCAATCATGTCCCATGGAGAGCCAATAGTATGCAGGCTTCCCTTCCAACCAATCACAACAGGTGATTTCACTAATTAGTTCCTCCACTCTGGCTGAAGGTGTGCTAATCAGTGAAATCAGCAATACAAGAAACACTGTTTACAAACAATACAAGTGCTTACCTGCAGTGGCCACCACAAACTCCCTAGGCAGGCCAAAGATGCTGTTGTCCATGTCAAACTCAATAATGATGGCGCTAGCAGCTTCATAAGAGGATACCACCACCTGGGAAGGACAAAACCCATGCCATGAGCCACTCAATTTAGAAGTTGAACACACTGCAGACAACCTTTCACCCTCCTGGCACTGTATGATTACACTTTCTTTATTTGAAAGATCTAATTTTATTAATGTTGGAATGATGATTTGAGATCAACAATTCCTGTGAAACTGGGGATTCAATATAGAACACAAGAATCATTTGTTTATTACTGACTAAAGCACTTAACCGCTAACAGAAATGACAAAAGAACAAAAGCAACTCTCTCCTAGCACTTGAGGAGAACCAAGGATCTAATATCAAGGAAAACAAATGAAACTAGCAGTCTGTTTGAAATGTCCCTTACAAATGAGTCTTTGATTCATTGTGAATGGAGCAGGATATTTCTCTTGATAAAATAAAGATCAAAAGAATCTTTATTTTCTTGCTTCTAGACTAAGTCATGTGGATAGCCCTGGACACATCTAGACTGTCTAACATCATAGGAATAATGTCAGTTCTTCTTTAGGGTGTAGTAGCCTATGAGGCTAAACTATGGTCTCCAAAAACATATGAATATGAACTGAAAACTGCTGCAGTGTGAGCACTGTTAATCACAGTAGTACTTACCATACTTTTTCCACAATTACAGAGTTGCTGGCATGAACAAGGTGATATTCTATATTGCATGCATTCAGGCAAGGATGAAAGAGCACTCAATGATTTTTTTTTCTTTTTTTAAAAAGAGGTATACAGAAAGTTTTTCACACAAAGATACAACTCAACCCACCCTGAAAGGGGTGACAAGAAAATACAACTGTCAAAAATAATAAAAATACCAAACTCTTATCCTATTATATAGCCTTGGTGTCTCTTGAGGGAGGAATACCAGGCAGTTAGCAATCAGCTGGTTCTTCCTACAGACACTTGGTTGTTAATCACCTGCTTAACAAGCCTCATTGTTGCAGGTGTGACTGCTTAGTGTGGTCCAGAGCAGGTACTCTTGTATGTCTGAGATAAGATATGAATACTGGCTGATGAGAATTAGAATTTCTTTACCTTTACTTTGAGAAGTACATTAACCAAATCTCAGAATTCACTTGTGCATTTTGTCATATCTTGTATCTCTGTAGCCTGTAATGTGGCTAATCCCTGTCATTTATTCATTGTTAGGATAGCGTAGTGTAAAAAGCAAGAGGAGAAACTAGGTTTAATGGAGCTCAGGGAACCAGGATTCCAAACCATGCGGTTTCAGATGTGATTGAACAATGGTGGTGTTCTTTGCCAATACAGCCAAGATAGTGTTGCCAAAAAGTAAGTGCACCACTTTAGTTATTTTGCATTATCAATTTTTGTTACTTTAATGGAAGCAGGAGAAACAGAAGAACCTACAGAGTCCTCCCCAGATCATTGGACATATTACTTTACTTTCCAGAGATATGAGATGTGTCCCTATGGCCTACGACGGAGTATTCGATGTCCTAAGAAATACGGGGAGGGTATTAAGGAGAGGACTAACATGTTGGCCTCAACTCATTATCTGGACCTGGGGCCTGAGCAGAGTGAAGAGGACCGCCAGAAGCACCTGGATGACAGGTATACAAGGAACGCTGCTGTTCTTCCTGACCTCCATCCGTCCCACAGTGATGAGCCCCTTAATGCCCAGGAAAAAGACTCCATCAGTGGGCCGACTAGTCAGCCAGGACCTCTGATGATCCATGGCTACACAGTGCCAGAGTACCAGCACACATATCATTCAGTGGTGGATCCTCTGCTCTCCACTCCCTGTGGGAAGCTTGTGGCCTACAGCCTGGAGATGGGCCGTACCATCAAAGAACATCTGTTTGAAGAGCTGGCCTACCCTACACTACAAATTACAGAGCAGCTAAATGGAAAGGTGGAGGTAATGGAGAGATTTTGTGTGCTCCGCCCCACACCCTGTATAGACGTAGACATTAATGGGGAACCGTCATGCCATTTTTCCAACAACATTTTGTGACATGACCCTGCTTTACTTGTTTATATTTCACTTCGTCAACTTTTGTTTCCCCTTACCGTGTAGCAGCCCAATTTATATTTCAAACGTTTGTTGAACGATTCTGTCAAAATGTTTAGACATTGAGGTTTTGTTGTGAAAGTTCCTTTCATAAACAGTTTAACCAAAGAGTCAAGAATCATTTGTGAGACTCACGTATTGCAAATCTTTGGATACTGTACAATTTGTGTGCACCATGCTCAGTCCATCTTACTCTGTTTCCCAGCCTGCAAACTAATGAAATCTGTACGTGTATGTCTGTGTGTGATCACCACCTGTACGAGATAGATACAAAATATAGATATAACTAGATGTTGTAAGGCTCCCGCTTTCCTGAACATTAAATGATTTCATGGGTTTGAGTCTTATTACATGGAGGTAATCCTATTTCCATCCTATGAAGAACAATGTCTTGGGCACATAGTACACACACGATTGCATACCTCCTGTCGTTGTTGTTGGTAGCCGTCAGCAACAGCTTCAATGTTGTGGTTGCCAGGAGCCAGCAGTGCATGGAAGTAGCCACCCTCTGCAGTGAAGACCCTCACCCCCCCATTCAGCACAATCATGGCACCCGCAATGGGCTTCCCGCTCTTGTCCCTCACCATGCCTCGCACCCCTTTATGGACCTGGAAAATAAGAGGGGTAAGAGGAGAAAAACTAGAGCTGCATGATTATGGGTAACGATTGATGGCAATTCTGAATCATGATTATTAATCACTAGTATTAATGTGTGATTTTGAGGGAAAATAAAATATTTTATTGCACTTTGTTGATCTTATATAAATAGTAACTTTTTTTTTAAACTACCGCATGCACTCTAAATACAGTGCTCATATTGCCAAATTCTATTCAGTGTGGAAATTAAGAGTTATACAGTGTTGCACACAATTACTTGCTGAAAATATGAGATTCAAAATTGTCCTTATAATTGATGATTTCCGGAGTAATCCCACTCGCATGCGATGGAAAGATAAAAACTGTTCAAAAACCTATACTTAGCTTTGTTAAACCAGTCCACTAAACTTCCCCATGCTGTGAGTGCCATAATAAAAGCTTGCAATATACCTCCACCAGCATGCTGAGGAGAGCCTTCTTGTTCTCTGCCCAGAGTGTGGCCAGCTGCTCAGCAGGGGGGAAAAAACAGCAGCCAGTATACACTGTGATCTCTGGGCAGTGGCCAAAGTCCACACTGAAGTCCTGGAAGGGCAAATAGACACACATGCACATACTGCTCAGTGATATGGCCACTTCTGACAACCATATCATTAACAAGGCCGATGTTCTGGTTTCACTTCACTGTCATTTTGGGCCTCGACCATAAGCTGTGTCAAGAGACCGACACAGTGATCTTGCAACTCCATAATTGTACATAAAAAATGTAATATTTTTTAAAAGTAATCCAGGGCAAAATGCTGTGAAGAGACTTACCTTCATGCTACCCATGTGACTTTGTCTCTCTGCTGCCCTGAGAACTCCATCTGGGATGTTGCCCACTAAGTGAGAGAGAAGTTCAATCAGCTAGTGACCACTATTTCCATTATCCTATTATTTCATGACTGACAACGTGACATTTTTTCTAGTGCTTAAATTACATACTTTGTCCATTATTTGGACATCCGGTGTCCCCGAGGTGCATCTTCGGGTGGTTGCTGGCATACACATTAGCCAAGTACTTCAGAGTGCCCTCATTTTCCACTGGAAAAAAAATTATAGCGCACATTCAAATTTATTGCTTTTAAGTGACGTGAAGCAACATTCTCAGTATTCATATGGTTCATTATTATTGGTCCTGCTCTTTGTTAACATTGTCAGATTTGTCACTGCAAATTAAGAGCTTTTCCATTGGCTACCTGGTTAAATAAGGGTAAATAGTTATTATGCCATTGTCAGCCAATTGGCTGTGAGAAAAGTGCATTAATGCTGATACTACACTTCCAAACATTATCTATCAGAAAAACAATCTAATTATTGAGCAGTCTTATGGTGTAATTCCTTTTCCTTTGCACTACATTAACTAATTATAGATAAAAATCACACAAAAGAGACATTAAGTGAATATTAATTATAAAAACTTGACAACAACAGTTGAAAAGTTGAAGTTTTCTGCTTTTTGGTTTTACCGGGCTGGACAGGCTTGTCATAGGGGTAGGTGGCCAGAAGAGAGCCTCCATCAAGGGCTACAGACAGAGTGTAGCCTCGTTCTAGGATCAGCTCCATCACTGCCCTGGTCTCCGGCTGGGCCTCCACTACGCGCTGTGATGCATTGCCTAAAAAAAGGAAAAAATGGAGTGGGCAGGGGTAGCGGGGTCAGAGCATAGAACAAGAAATGAAATTTGTTAGATTTCAGACAAATCTTAAAAAAAAAAAAAAAAGTAGCTCCAATACATACAAAGTGATTACTTTCTCTGTCGCTTGCTTTCTTGCTCACACACACACTCACACATACATGCAACTAACCAAAGAAGTCTGTGTCCAGATCCTTGCCATGAGCATTGGTCAAGCCCAGGGTGGAAGTGCACTGCTTCTCCTTAGCCAGCTCCCGTCCGTCTGGGTTAATGGAGGGCAAGATGACAATCCGGGTCTCATTGATCAGCTGTCAGGGGGAAGAGGTGGAGGAAGAGTGACGAGAGAGACAAGGCTGAACCTTGGGATATTCACTGGGATAATTTAATGCATGAGGATGTATAAGCACAGGAAAAGGCAGGATGAAATCAATGTGTGTGAAGATTGGTACTTTTCAAACTATGAAAACATTATTTACATATTGTATTTTTTGTAGTAGGTTAACAAACACTGTAGAATCTCATTTATCTATAACCCAGTCTTTCAAACAGGCCAGTCTACCAAACAGGCGCAGTAAACAAAGTATTATTATTAGTAGTAGTAGTAGTATTAAAATTAAATTGTTCATAATCCTTGGTATTTTATTCTTAATACATGCTATTAAATGACAGAATCATGCAGTGAATCCTGTTGAAGTGAGTGTCCCATGGCAATGCTACACCTGAGGGGCCCCAGCACTCACCCTGGTGATGGCTGGGTTCTTGCCATAGTTGATACACAGGAAGGCAGCAAACTCAAGCAGTAGCTCAGTGCCCACTGGGGCATTGCCATGGATCCCTGCTACAAAGCGAATCTTGGGCTCAGATGGTTCAGCCTCCTCTGGTTTGTTGGAGATTTCCAGAGCCCAAATGGTTCGATACTCCACACTTTGGCCCAAACTACACAGCAGAGAGATGCAACCAGAATAGAAGACAGCAATGCAAGTATAGGGAGAGTGATTGAAGATGTGGTACACAATGCATATGATATGGACGCTAAAATATACTGAACTGCATTTGGAAAGTGGTAAGCTTTGGTCTCAGCCAAAAGGTTTTTTTTTTTACTTTTGACTACAACTGTGATACAGTGGCACATGGGGCTGGCTGCCCTGACAATTAATTATTGTCCAAGAAAAATCTCCAGTGAATGACATATTGTAGAGAAAGAGGTAGACTCTAAGGTGTCGACTTCAATCAGACCCTGAAGGCCTCAGAAAGGTCAACCCATCTAAACTGCCCTTTAGATCTTGACAAAGGTAGAGCCATACATATTAATGTTGTGGTATGTGTGGTAGATTCTTAAAGCCTCAGGAGGAAAATAAGCTTTGTTCAACTTTCCTAACTCAACAGAAAACAACAGAAAACACCCCGCCTGTACCCCCACTGCTATTACTGTGAATTTAATCTTTGTGTTACTTAATTTGCACCGTTGTATTATTGTAATGCCCACTTCATTATACCTTGACTTATTCTATTTATTGATTTATTCATTTCAGAACCGCAAATGTATCGTCACATCCTCTACATTCATCTGCAATTGAACGTTGTGTGGTGAAATAAGAGATATTGTCTTCCTGTGAGACTGCCTTATTTACTCCCCCTGACTGGGAAGCTAGGTGGTATTACATGCAAGCTTCAGTCACTGCAGTTAGAGGATCTGACCTTGATTATGCCACAATTTGATACAATTTTAATACTTAGGGATTTTTAACATCTGCCCATCTGTCACTGCTGGTAATTCTAAAATAATGGTGAAAAATGTCTCAGCTCCAATGAATTCAGGACAAAACATAAACCCAGTAATGGGACACCAATGTTTCAATAGAGGGTGCCATACTGCAATTATGGATCAGTGCTTCAAGGCTAGGATAGCAGACATAAGGCTAGAGGTGGCATGTCTGACATCAATGACCCTATACAGTGAGTGAGGTGATATTCGCTTACTAAATGCTAGGCTAGTGAGAAGATAAGGTCAACCTACCTGCGTAGGGAGGTGATCTTGGGGAAGTTGAGGGTGAGGCCTCTTAGGAACTCGGCCAGCTCCTTGTAGCGTCGGTAGCGGAAGCTGTTTTCTGTGGCTGTGGTCCTGACCAGCTGCTCCAGACCCTGGCCCAGGGACAGGTCCTTGATGAAGCTCTGGAACTCCTCCTCAGATGGATCTTGTGTGGCTGGGGGGCCCTTGGGAGTCTGGCCTTTAGGTTCTGAGTGGGCACGCGTCAGTTTGAAGTCCACCACCTCCACTCCCTCTTTTGGAACCGTGGCATAGATCTTCACAGGCTTGTACCTGGAGAACAGAGAAGTTACTGAAAGTTAATTCCACTGAAAAAGGGAGGCACATAACAACACCTATAACCTATACACTTGTGTCTGTTTCAGGGTGTTTGCAAGTTTAATCAACTTAAAATTACATTTTAAAGGCAAGTTAGACTGAAATATAAAACATTTGGAGAAAAGTGTGAAAATGACTTCTAAAACTGAATGTAAGACTCAAAATGCTATATTTAACTGTATTTAAGACCATTTAAGATTTTGAGTTTAGATAATATAATTTAAGACATTAAGACCATTTAAGACACTTTTCAGGACCTGCAGGCAACCCGTGCATATGAACTAATACTGCTCATCTCTAGTAAATTCTCCATTTGTTCCCTTGTTGTTCACTCTGACTTCTGGGTCTTACCCACGGGCAGAGGCAACAAGCTCGTAGGTCCCAGGGACCAGCAGCCTCCAGTAGTCTCCAGTATGGGCTGTGGTGATGTTGTGCTCTATCTTCTCCACAGTGATTGTGGCGTTGGGGATGCCTGTACCATCCTTAATGTCAGTCACTGTGCCTTTCACTCCATTGTGGACCTGGAATGACAGACACATGTAAGAACACATGCAAGAAAATGATTGACTGAGTGAATGAGAGAGAGAGTGAGTAAGCAACAAGGTGAGTGAGTGGTTAGAGAAACTGAGTAAAGAAGTGAGTAAACAGCTCAGTGAAAAGCAAGGATTTAAAGTGTTTTGACTGTTTATTACCTGGTGTATAAACTGGAGCAAGGCTCGTCGGTTTTGCTCCCAGTATGTGGGCAGGTCCTTGGCCAGAGGATACTTGACACAGCCTAGTTCGATGGTCACCTCAAAACAGTTAGTGTTCAAGTAGTTCCAGTCCTGCATGCCGCCTAGACAGCAAAGCATGCCTTGTTACACACTGCCAAACACTAAAACTCTCATTTTATTTCAGAATAAACTACAGACTCAAGACTGTTGTAGTAGATTAACTTTAAAACCCAAATTCATAATGGTAATACTGTGCCCCCTACTGAAACACTGTTGAAACCCACCCAGTCAAATCAATTGACAAACCTTATATGAGAAAGATAAACATCAATGCTCCATGTATTTTGAGGTTGTAAAGGAATTGTTTATATTGTCTAAGGCCAAATAAATTCATAGCTTTTGGAACAACACGTGTGGCGCAATGATTGTAGTGAGAATTTTTGAAGGCTGTCTAATCAGAGATGCTTTCCCACACTGCCATGTTTAGGCTGAAAGACGTAGGCATACCAGCAACATTGTACCAGTTGGCGCCGTTGGTGATGCCATCCTCAAAGTATTCATCTGGGTACAGGTCCTCACAAGGGTGCCCATTGTGCATCAGAGGATTCTCCTGCGCACGCACGCACATGCACAGACACACACCAAGAGAGAAATCAACAATGAGTGATTGTTGTTTGTTCCAAACCTGTCTCTCCTGTCTCTTTTATGACAAGCGTGTATCTTACATCACCCCCCTCACTTCGTATTTAGTTTCACAAAGTGAGGGGGACAAGCAGACAATATCCCGGCCTGAAACAAGCCCAAGAGCAACACAGCGTCCTATTACCTGTGAGTAGGCTCTAGCCACCTGCTGAAAGACCTTGTCGTCAGGGCACTTGCTGTACTCTGTGATGCCCTCTTTGTCATCATCATAGGGGTAGTTGACCACCAAAGAGCCTGAGTTGAACAAGACAGGGAGTAGGCAAGTCAGACCGGGGGGTTCCCAAGGAGCAGGATTACACAGTTAGCCAATGCAGTTAACTACGTGGTGGGATAGAAAACCCGCAGGACTCTGGACACCGAGGACCATAATCTTGTACACAGTCATAGCAGTAACTTTTTCATACAATCCTGCTTCCTGGTATCCCCTCCAGACAGAACATAAAAAGCATACTTTATACCAATAACAATACAATCTATCTAGTGATTAACATTAACAGGGTATCAATATCAAAAGGTAAACACAAAAACGACACTGTATTTTTCCTAGCACTGAGACACTATAGAAGCTCAAAGTAAGACCCTACCTCCATGGAGGTTGGCTGAAAGGACGAAGGGGATGCTTTTCAGCCAGTTCATCACAGCCATAGTCTCTGGCTGTCTGGGCTCTGTCGAGGTGGCAAATTGGTCTGGGAAGTTGCGGTTCAGGTCAAAATTGTTGCTGTTGTTGCGTCCCTTGTAGCCCTTTATATCACCTGTGAGAAAAGAAATATATAAATAATAATATATAAACAAATAATCTACATGGTGTATCTATAATCACAGCATATCAATATTCACAATGTATAATAAAGTAACAAACTGTATTTGAGAAATGTGATCATTGGCATGTTCCACCTTAAATATGCACACTGTGTCCCACTTCTTGTGTATTTCTTGTTACCTATCAGTAGCAGCTAAACCTCATCAGCATGAAGAGGAAGTACTTTGTGAAAGTTTCTTTTCTAAATGGAGCTCCTATGAGCACCCAGAATACACACGTAAGGAAAGGCCAGTTGCCACAGGAAATGTGAGGGGCAACTAAAATGCAAAAATTGACACTGTAAAAAATGCCGATCTACCGTCTAGATCTATAACACTGTATGAATACAAGGCCTGCTCTTGTTATGTGGCCTATTTCGCAATATCCCCAGTAGAGATGTGGTCTGGCCACTTTTCAAGCACCATTCCATTCACAGCTATTGTAAATTCCACAGAAGACACAGAAACACAGACAAGGAATGTGATCAAATTAGTGTTTGAGTCTCTGGTCAACTTTTTTAGATTCGGCTGTAGAAAGAAAGAAAAAAAACACACAAAACACAGTGTTTCTGTTGGAGGAACCTGAGCTGATGATGAGAAAATCTGGGACGCTGACACTTATCCCCAGTCAATGAGGAGCCAATTTGGACAGGTTTACTTTTTTATTGTTTGAATTGTCGATAAACACCAATGCATGGAGGTTATATCAACTAGGGCTGTACAATATGGAAAAAATATGCCTTGTGCAATTAACTTGTTGGATATTGCAATGGCGTTATGCCATGCAATATAACGGTTGTGAATCGTTTTCAATCCTTCGCATTTGCACAGAGTTCACGTGTGATGAACTCTGACTTGCAACTCCATCTGGTCAGCCAATAGAAATGTTTTTAGAAGGCGAGCATGCAGATGTACAGACGTTCCTAAGGAGATAAAGTGGCGATATCCTGTAACGTGTAAACGCACATTTACACTTTAAGCCAAAGCTTACATGAATGCTGCGTGTATACTTAAAAACATTATGCCAAAGTTACACCTATGCTACACGTGTCTAATGTCTGTGTCTCCATTCTTGGTGTAAACTTAGAGGTCTTGGTCTGACATTTTGTAGGTGTCACAGAGAGTGTATCGCGAGAAAATTGTTGGTCTTGGAACTTTATAATGTGTGCACGTGTGTGTGTGTCCTCCCCTTACCTTCCCTGGATACTTCATAGCCATCAGGGTTCATGGAAGGCATGATGTGGATGCGTGTGTTATTGACCAACTGTGTCACCTCAGTGTTAGTGCCATAGTTACGGCACAGGTACTCAATGAGGTTGAGCAATAATTCACGGCCCACCACCTCATTGCCATGCATGTTGCCCACATACTTAAACTCTGGCTCCCCTGGTGTGGATAAGAGACACAAAGGGAGACAAAGAGAGAGGGATGGAGAGAGTAAAAACTGCTATGAAAAAAAAGCTATGAAGAGAAAATTACAACAAATATGTTAGAGTGCTAGAATGCACACAATCCCATTCAGATTTCAAAGCTGCATCATCCATACATACATCTTTCATGGCACAAAATTCAGTAATGACATTAAGCAAATAGGCAAGCTAAGGAAGTCAAAGATGTTTAGCCAGCCATGTTTCTAGTAAGGGTTAAGTAAACAGCTTGAGTTCTCACATGAAAAAAAATCTTTAATCTCAATCTTCTCCATTAGAACCAAATATTGAGTCTATTTGTCATTAGACCTTCACTCTGCAGTATCTGGGTAAAATGTATTTCATAGTGTTCCTGTCTTTTTATCTGCTGTCTGAAAGGAAAACTTAAAATGATTGTTTTTTGTTTTTTTTTTACATGATATTTAGATGTCTCTGTGCACTGAGAGTACTCTAACAATCAGGTAAAACAAGAGTGCATGATTTTGTTTCTAAAACTGATTGATATTTGTGTGACATATACCACAAAACAAAACCATGCATTCCAGTTTCATCTAGTTCTTTGACTCCTCAGGCTCAGGCCATCTGAACATTACATGAACAGCTGCAACTAAAGACTCCCTTAAATACCCTTCCCAGTTATACCTTGTTCATGGACAGTGGGGTTGTCCGAGATGACCATGACATAGAGTTCACGGTCCTCCACGGAGTGGCCAATAGAGTAAAGGTGGGTGATGGAGGGGAACTCGCTGTTGTACTTGCGGAGGAAGAGCTCCATGTCTGCGTAGTTGTGGTGGCGGAACTCCTGGGGCTGGTTGGGCTGCTGTATGGGTGGTGGCAAGGAGGAGATGCTCTTGTTTCCCTCAGGAAGAACCACACTGTTCTGGGTAGAGTGAGTGTAGCTGGTAGCAATGGTAGATACAGGGGGCGTTGTAGTGGTGGTAGATGGCTTGGAGGACATGGGCACTGTGATGCTTCCTGAAGGCTCATTGACCACAGGTGCCAGGGTGAAGTTAAGCTCTGTAGCTTTGCCCTCCATGACTTGGACACTGTAGACCATCATTGATGTGTACCTGTGGACAAACAGAACACATTCTTGAGGGTTGTTCAGATCCACCTTAAAATCACCAGGAAGTCCCGGTGTTAGATGACAGGGAAGCCATGACATAAACCTCATCCATGCACCTTCAAATGTACCTGTCTTACAGGAACTAATTTGCCACTTAACTTGTGAAGCATGTTGTTGCTCACTTCAGTAATCAAAGAGAAAGTAATTATTTTATGCAGTTCTGTAGTGCAGTACTGGCTGGGGCATGGAGACTCTGCCCCATTGAATGAGGCAAGACCCCCACATTTCTCTCATTTCTATGTCCCCTGCCTCTATTAGAGGTGTTGATCATATTTAGGCTATTACAGGAAAATAGGTAACAAGTGGTTGATAAAATATACAAAAAATAAATGTTCGATTAAAGGCATGCAACAGTATCTAATTAAGTAATTAGGGGGCTTTGACCTCAGACAATATGAAACTTGGGCAGTGAAAGAGAATTGAACCAGACAGGAATCAAAACATACTAATAAATATAATATAATAATTCCATTTTCCATCATTAAGCAATATAAAATTGTATATCAGCATTTCTCAAAATTAAGAAAATGCTGAGTTTGAATAAATATTTGGTTGTTCCCATTTAGTATTGGAAGACTGCATAGAAATTATGGGCTAATAATTCAGACCTGAGCTGACCCACTGTTTGAGGCTGCCTCTGCATAGCGAGAATGGGTACAACAGCACTTATGACCACCACCCTGCTGGTTGGAGTATCCAAAAATATCAGAAAATCTCATTGAAAAACGTTATAAAATCACATTGTTCAGCACCAAATTATACCAATTATGCTTGGGCAGCTGCCAAAAAAAATCTGTATGCAGAAAACCCCTGTCCATTAAGGCCCCTATAATGTGGAACAACCTGCCTGAGAAGCTATGGCTAGCTAAATCAGTTCAGTCTTAAAAATAGCTTCTTAAAACCCCCTTTTATGAAATTGCCTCTGAGTATTATTACTCACCCTAGTGCCATAGCTGAGATGTTGTATATGCCGGGGAGCAAGAGGCGGTAGTAGTCCCCATACTGGCCTGTGGTCAGGTTGTGGTTGATGCCCGCCACCACAATGTTGACATTGGGGAGGGCCGTGCCGTTGATAGCCTCTTTCACGTAGCCATGCACACCTATATGGACCTGGGAGAGTGTAGCAATGTGTTAACTAGGGACATCTTGCAGAAAACTGGGTATCATAAAACTACAATGCACGTACTGTATGTCTGTAGACCAGGACTAAGACTACATCCACACTAAGCCGTTTAAATTTGAAAACGGCGTTTTCGTGTCTAGCGTTTTCGAAAAGCTCGCCGTCTACACTAAACCACCAAAATCACATACATTCTCCCATGGGCATGGGCAGACCACTTGAGCCGGTCGCTCACGCCTGGATCTAGTGACAATAAAACATTGTCATTTTAAAAAGTCTCCATTTTCACCGTCCACACTACAACACAAGGTCGGCATTTTTAAATGTATCCACTTGGGAGAGTGTTTTCGGAAAGCTCAGTTTTCGGAGGTTGAAAACGCTGGCGTAGTGTGGACGGGAGGCCAAAACGGATAAATAATTAGGCGTTTTCAAATTTAAACGGCTTAGTGTTGACATAGCCTTAGTCTTTACTGAAAAGATTGGTTTGGATTATGGGGATTCACTCTTTAAATAACCTTGAAGAACAGAGGGAGTATTGTAATGAATGCAGATGTATCATTTGCACCTCTGTCAGTTTCAACCCTACCTTTTCCATGTAGGCCAGCAATGACTCCCTGTTCAGATCCCATTCCTTATGGAGCTCGGAGGCAGGAGGATATTTGCAGCAGCTCAATTCCATGGTGATTTCCACACAGTTTCCATGGAGGTAGTTGTAGTCCTGCATCCCACCTAGATAACAAGTCAGCAAAATAACAACCCAAACAAGTTAGAAACAGCACACCTCGTGGTTGTGGCTGGAAAATGCTACAATATAAAAAGGGCACAACTAAAATCAGTAATTCAATTGACGTGCACAACACAGCATACATAAAACAACATTCATAAAGCCTAAGTTAATCCTTCAATGTAGCTCAACTTCCTTAAATTTTGGCCCCCACTGGTGCCAGGTGCTGATCAATAGAGAAGGGACCTCTGTATGAGTAGGCTGTGGCCTGTCTCTCTCCCACCAAGGCCCCTGCTGAAAGAACCTGTTTGCTGTGGCACCAAGCCATCTGCAGCTTGCCAGCTGACCTGGCTCTCCAGTTAGACAGACAGACAGGCGGGCAGGCAGGCAGGCCAGCAGGCAGCCTTTTTCATTGGACTGGCAGCAGGCTGCCAGAGGCCCCCAGGCTACAGGGTTGCCATGGCTGCCCACTGGGTGGCCACAGGAACTCAATAAAACAGCCAGGCATTAGTAGCCTCAATGCCTCTTGCTGCACACACGCAGCAACAAAGAAAAGGAAGCCAGGTCCGTTTGACTATGCACAGTCATGCCTGAACATGGCATACGCCTCCACACACTCACCAAACATTCATCACCAACAAATAGCTCAAGCAAAGCCACCTGCCCCCTACCTGTCTCACTGAAGAGAAATGAGGCATGCACACACACTTACTTATTTATTTCATTGTATATATGTATATATTGATTGTTTGAGTGACTTTATTTGATTGATGTGTCTGTCTGACTTGAGTTTTTTAATGCACCAACGTTACAGAGTCAAATTCCTTGTATGTGCGAATGTACTTGGCCGACAAATTTGATTCTGATACAAATTTTGACTATATTATCTGTAACAACAAGGTGATGCAAGGCAAAGACACAACCAAACACATTCAGCTTGTTGGAATTACTGCCGCACAGAGGCTATCAATGAAGTGGATGGTACAGTTGTATGAGATATGGCACAAAATGATGGGATCATCCTGAAAAGCCATTTGACAAAGTGGCATTGGGAAGGGGAGGAAAGGACCTTGCAGTAAAAAATACCATGCATCCACCATTTCTGGCTATGATCACTTACCAGCTAGGGAGAAAAGCCATCTCCATTATTAAGGCAACTTTAATCCACAGGCTTTGATGTGGGTGCACACTTTGGCACAGAGTGCAGAAAGGTCCCAGAATGTTCAACACAAATAGTTTTTCTGTGTCATTCTAGGACAAGCCACAGAGAGACTGGACATGCAGCTGTTCAGCTGTCTGAAACTTGGTTAGCATGACTGACTTCCAGCTAATTCTGGAGACCGGAAAGACCAATTTCAGATGACTTGCTAAACTCTTTAAAAGCCACATCTTAGCTTCAACATTCTTTACCTTAAGGTTTTGGTTGGAGGATAGGATTTCCTCTTGACAAAAGAAACACTTTAGGCTACCTTAAAAACGTATTAATAGAGAGGGTGTTCAAGCCCTGGACTAGTCAAGCAGTGCTAAGCTGGTGGTAAAACACACCAACCCAGATCAACAGGGATCATGCCCTCTGAGCTTGTGTTGAATTGGGGTGGTCTGTAGAGACGTGCCTGGGTGGTTCACAAGGGGGTTTACCCCCTGTGGTGGCGCTAGAAGAGAGTGCTATGTCAAGCAAACCAGAATGTCTCTTTGCCTGAACAACCCATTATCAGGCCGAATGTGAAAGTATGCAAATCTATACTTGACTGCAACAAACTGACATCATCACTACTCTAGCCTTTTCCCCAGCCACAACATCTTAGGAGTCTGCTTGCAAGGCAGGCTTATGATCTGTGTTCATATTTAACTTGGTTAATCAGATACTATTGTCTACAGTGACCTTAAGCAAACATCCTCCACAGGCAAACAGAACATGGCAGCCCCCAACCCTAAATATCCGCTCTACAGACAGGATCTAGTTACACCCTGAGCTTAGAGGAAACCACAGGCCAGAGCCGGACACCAGAGCCAAGTTCAGTGCAAGCAGCTGAAATGGCTGAAGAACGTCACACTGTGTAAGGCACAGGGGGTGCTGAATGAGACAGAAGATAGAGACAGAGAATTTACGTAGATACAATGTTAAAGAACTGATTATTGTTGTATTAATATCAAAGGCTTACAATTAAATAGCACTGAAGAATAATTGTTCTGAGCGACATTCTGGGGCATTCCCAGGGTTCTCAAATAAGCACTTCCACAGAGTTGGCTTTTCATGCAGGGAAATTATATTCTGGATCTTGTTCTCCTGTCTGTCTAAAGATATAGTGATGTGTACTGACTTTCAAGACACACCACAATAACCTAGGCCTGCAGCCTTGAACAACTGGCCCATAAACATTTACCAGAAGAGCTACATGTAGTCCTGTTTAAATTCTACATAGATGCACAACAATCATAACACGACAATCAAAACAGGCAAGACGCTTGAGAAAACACAACCTCCAGAGATTCATTTACCCTGTCATTTAGGTTACATGAACCAAAACAGAGTTTAACTGTTACTAACTTTCAGATTTTCAGACACTGCAAAGGCTAAAGCTCCAATAGAAGTCAACTACTTTTTACAAAAGCATAGTCTGACCCTCAATGCAGATTGAAGTAAAGCATAGAGAAAGAACAACCTCCTAGGCCTGGCTATGTGAAAAGATCAAGAGTCATAACTGTTTAGGAGAAACATCGTTTCAAGCCCTCGCTGCCATACAGCAAAATACCACGACTCCTTAGTGCTTCATGATGACATTTAAGCCCGATTTTTAACTCCCATTATCAGGGGTTGGGGCTTTTCCTGTTTGCTGCCTCCATAGTAATTTGCTCCGGCTGCACATTATTTTTTAACACAATTTGACAAAAATGTCCCTGACCAATTCCATCATCTGCCATTAACCTAGTTTTAGCAATGCTACCTCGTCCATTTAGATATGTAAAAATGAGTGTCACTTCTGACAGATATGGGCACTGTCTATTGAACTGTCTACTTCTTGCAATCTATATTGAGATAAAGACTTATGTGCTGCAGAGTACCTTAATATATGAATGACTGACTAAGCAAAGTTTGATCTTGTGAAATTGACACATGAGCACACAGGCTCACAGCGAGTGCCCTGGCTTCTTGACAAAAAACACAAAACAACAACATATAAATAGTAAATGATACAATACACAATACACACTCCATGTCTGTGAGTATAGGCCTGTTTAATATTATTTTACAGTGGCCCTGAGAGCTCAACGCACTGCAAGAAAACACATGCACGTAGACAAAACACAAGCAAATTAAGAAAACATCTTCATCAATTTGACAACACACACACACACACACACACACCAAAACACATTAAGACAACACAACACATGATGAACACGTCTGGACACGCTGCCTTTGGTGGCCATAATGCACCTCTAAGCTGGTTTGCCAACCGCCAATTAACAATGAAGAAGAAGAAGACGACGACACGCTACCTTGTCGTTGCCACGGTCTGTGACACTGACCGATACCCGACTTATAACTTCATGAGTCACAAACTGTGGCAACAACAAGGTAGTGTGCCTTCTTCGTCTTCTTTAGTGTTTATTGGTGGTTGGCAAACCAGCTTAGAGGTGAATTACCGCCACCAAAGGCAGCGTGTGCAGACGTGTTTATCACTTTTAAGTGTCCTCTGGAAATACTTCCGTTATCATTTGGTGTAATTGCAGCGCGTTTCTGTAATGTGTTGTGTTGTCTTGTCTTTATGTGTTGTCTGTATTGTGTTGTGTTGTCTGTATTGTGTTGTGTTGTCTTGTCTTTATGTGTTGTCTGTAATGTGTTGTGTTGTCTTTATGTGTTGTCTGTATTGTGTTGTTTGCTGTATTGTGTTGTGTTGTCTGTATTGTGTTGTGTTGTCTGTAATGTGTTGTCTGTATTGTGTTGTCTGTATTGTGTTGTCTGTAATGTGTTGTGTTGTCTGTATTGTGTTGTCTGTATTGTGTTGTGTTGTCTGTGTTGTCTGTATTGTGTTGTGTTGTCTGTGTTGTCTGTAATATGTTGTGTTGTCTGTATTGTGTTGTGTTGTCTGTAATGTGTTGTGTTGTCTGTAATATGTTGTGTTGCCTATATTGTGTTGTGTTGTCTGTAATGTGTTGTGTTGTCTGTAATATGTTGTGTTGTCTGTAATATGTTGTGTTGTCTGTATTGTGTTGTGTTGTCTTAATATGTTGTGTTGTCTGTATTATGTTGTGTTGTCTTAATGTGTTGTGTTGTCTGTAATATGTTGTGTTGTCTGTATTATGTTGTGTTGTCTTAATGTGTT
>OOFE01015144.1:0-13284 GCA_900323365.1 Monocentris japonica | reverse complement strand
CCTGCTCACTCTGCCAACCACACCACCTAGCCATCGCCATTCCTCCTGCCGTCTCCAGCCAACCCCACTACCACATACAATAAATCAGTTAACCTTCCTCTGCCTCTGTGATGGTCCACGGAGGAGTGGGCAGCAGCAGCTCGGCACAGCACCAGCCCAGAAGCCACCGGCACCTTGGCTGAAAAACCATCTGGCAAACTAAATGTAGTGTAAGTCAACTTATATTTCTTGACTTGAGGAAATAATCAATTGTCCCCTGCCTTTTTTTAACTATCTCTTAACTCTTGAAGTTGAGTATCTGACGTGTGGATGTTTTAGGGTGGTGGGTGAGGTGGGTTGCTTATTGCCACTACAGGGAGCTTGCATCAGAAAAAGTGGGGGGGCTCCAAGCACGGGTATAAAAGTTCAGCTGTTTCAGTCTGGTTCAGCAGAGGGGGGAGGGTGGACAATCAAGTCTAACCTGGAGGAGGGAATACCTATTCTAGTACAGGGGAAAATATAGTTGGTGCTCAATGAACATATTTGTGTCTATTTTCAAAATATTGTTATTGTATTGCTCTAACTTTTATTTTATTTCAGTGAAAACAAAATTAGCATTTCAAATGGCTCATGTGAGCTCATAAAATAACAAACTAAATAACACTGTGTGATGGTTCACATTTAACATGTTTTGCCATTCCCTGTGCAGGTTCTTCAATTTCGTAGGAGCTTAGGCTAGCAAAATAAATAGTTACATCTTAAAACACAATTTCCCAAGCCAAACCTGAGCTAAGAGGATGATTCTCTTTACTTGTTTTCATACATTTTCTCATTTGTTTTTAGTCCTTCTCTTACTTCTTTATGTTGCTTTTAGGTTTCTCATTTTACCTGATATTTATGATGCTTTGGCTTCATTTTTCCTGTAGTGTTTTGTAAAAATTATGTCATTTTAGGAGCTAACTGTCGGACTAAACACAGCTCCAGTACTTACATAAGTGTTATACATATAATGTGTGTCTGATTGTTCCCTTTAATATGTTTCATCATTTATAAGCACTGTTATAATACTGTATGAGTGATGTATAAGTGTAAGTGGTATAAGTGATAGTTTGTAAGTGTTAGATGTGAAGAGCATAACTGATATTTGTTATTCACTCAAGACTGGACTGATGCATGTTCATGGTCAAAAACATAGCACGGCTCCAACAGTTCCCAACGTGTCCTGACTGAATGTTCAACAACGTTACCAGGCAATAAACTGGTACACTTTAAAAGTTAATACTGTCCTTTACAATGTAAAACTAACTGATTCCTTCCTTATTCTTTTATATATATATAATAATTATTATTTCAGTGAAACTAATAGTTTGGACTAGTTTGGCATTGAACGTTTTAGAAATGTTTTTGTCTTGAATACTGACTTAAAGATCTTATATGTGCTATTTTAATCTTGTAAAAGATTGTAGTATCTATGGCTACAACTGGGGAGAATTCAACACATGTGGTGTCAATTATTCTAACTCCTTATAGTAACATTGGACTGCTGAGATATTTGTATTTCACCATTATAATCCTTTGGTACACTTTAATAATTGCGGCTAACACATTTGTCGTTGTGGTCATATGTATGGACAAAAAACTTCATGACCCCATGTACTTGTTCCTCTGTAGTTTGTTTGTCAATGAAATGTGCGGCAGCTCAACTGTGTATCCTTGTCTACTGTCACAGATGCTTTCAGATACACATGAAATGAGTCTTACAAACTGTTTGCTGCAGATATTTTTTCTTTATTCCTCTGCTTCTGTTGAGTTTGGTAGTTTAGCTGCCATGGCATATGATAGATATGTCTCTATCTGTTATCCTTTACACTACCATGTCATAATGAACACTAGAAGAGTGTGTAAAATCATTGCGCTTGTGTGGATATGTTCATTTCTCAGTTTTACAGTCTCATTTTCATTCACAGTTCATTTGAAGTTTTGTGGGAACGTTATTGACAAAGTGTTTTGTGACCACTATTTGGTGACCAAACTTGCATGTTCAGTGACAATACTTAACAATATATCTGACCTACTTTTCGCCTTTGTGGCTATTGTTGTTCCACTAATCCTCATTTTTTTCTCTTACACCAAGATTTTGATTGTTTGTTTGAAAACCTCCAAAGAGACCAAGCAGAAAGCCATCAACACGTGCACTCCTCAGATTGTCTCACTGGTAAACCTGTTTTTTGGCTGTATTTTTCACTTTACTGATACTAGATTGGATGTGACTGTAGCCCATCTGCCACAAAAACTGCGCATTCTCTTGTCAGTGTACCTTTTAATTTGTCAGCCACTTCTAAGTCCTGTCATGTATGGGTTGAATCTGTCAAAAATAAGAAATGCTGGTAAAAGATTGATGTTTTACAGAAAATAAACATTGCACAGAAGATCCATTTTTGGCTGCTATTGTTTTTATGTGACTGGACTAGAACTTAAAATGACAATACACAGAACCTGTTAACACCAAAGTGCTGTGGTAGTTTTGTTGTAAGTAAGAGAATCACAAAACAAAATATTTTATTCATGCATTGACTTCGGGCATTTTCACACTTTGATTGCTTAACTCTGAACCCAAGAGCGTTTGAGGATGTTTTTCACCCTTGCAGGTTTGCTTTTCACACAAAATTCTTTCTGTGTTTGCATGTCACTCTACATGACATCACTTTTTGGCACTTGCACTTGTAAACATGGAAGAAAGCAGATGCTTGGCATTCCTACTTCTGTTTTTGTTTATTTGGGCCTACAGTCCTTTTCATGATGAGCTCCAGTTACACCTGGGTGGATATACAATCATGCTGCAGCACCTTCAAAGAAGACATATTCTGGAATGAGAAGTTTTGTAATAACACAGGCCAACGTAAGATGTGCAATTTGGTGTTTTGCTCTCAATGGGCTGTAACGTGCTTAACATCAGATTTGATCGTAAAGCGTTCGTATGAATGTTACTACGAACACAGTCTCATTCATCATTTTGTTTGTATCTAATTTGTTCATCGGTACGATCAAAACCTAAGAGTGTTTGGAAAGAATGCCTTATTCTTTATTCAAAATCAATTACAGTAGTGTCAAACCAGTGGCCTACATTGTATACTGTATTTGATTCATAAAGTTCATTAAGTTCCTAAATGAATTAAGGCTTGTTTCAAGGATACTGATGCTTCATGTTAACAAGAGGATGACCTAAAGTCTAGCACTGAATGTCTCTAAGTGATTTGTCTTCCAACACAGTTTCATAGTTTAGTTTGTAGCTTTTCAAAGAGTGCTTCTGCCATGATCATTTTGGCATTTGCCATTATTATTATGACATCACATATTAATCTGATTTCTCTCTTATTAGGCTTGACAATGAAATAGTAATGAATTGGTTTAAAACAGTATTTCTGTATGTTTAAAATCTTGTGCTTTTATTTTTTTTATTTTCGAGTTAGTCTTTTTTACTCTCTCTCTTGTCAATACCTACTTCTGGCGCACCAGGGGCTTTGGCATGCCAGGGACTTCTCCTATCGCTTGATTGTTCTAGACTGCAGCCACTAGAGGCGGGCCTCTCAGAAATACTCAACCAATCACTATGCCCCCTGTATTTTGATGGGTGAATGACAGTTTATATTTCAAGCCTTATTTCATGTTGCATGTTGCGTTTTTTTTTTAAATAATTAGATAAATGAATAAATACATACATTTCGTGCCACATTAAACTATTTATGCTCAGATTTCATTTTATTATTATGTATTTATTGTCACAGGACACAATATATTTAATTATTGTATTAAATATAAATATATTATGTATTAATTTATTCAATTTAGTCTGAAATATTCCTCCATAATCCAGCAGCTTTAATATGACATCATTCCCTGTTCAAAGATGGCGCACCACTCACTGCCAGCAGGAATGAGACAAATTTGTTTGTGTCATATGTCTATGTCATATGGAGTTTGTACCTTTCCCATGCATCATCAGCAGTCTAGTCTCATGATTGTCCTAGAAAGACCCCATGACTGAAGGAGATTTTCAACATTCCATTACACTCCCCCCTTTGATTATATTTTAACCACACATAAATGAAAAACATATCCCTATAGGAATGTAATTACTCAATGAACACATCAAATATCAGTATACATATTCCTCATTATTATAAGGCGGTATTCCGTTGGACGACATCTTGATCTTCTCTCGCAACATCAAGGAAAACGTTCAACATGACCGGCAAGCAAAGGCTGCAAAGGCTCCTAGAGAACAAGTTGTTCGTGAAGGTTCGTGAAAAATGAGTTCCACGTGAATTTCTTTAAGTTTCCTGGGATACATTATTAAAAGCGGGCAGGTGAAGACGGATCCTGAAAAGATTCAGGCAGTGGCAGAGTGGCCAAGACCTACCTCCCTAAAGCAACTCCAGCGCTTCCTTGGCTTTGCCAATTTTTACCACCGCTTCATTAGAGACTATAGTCGTGTTGCTGCCCCACTAACCCAACTCACCTCTTCAGCCATTTCCTTCTCCTGGATCCCCGAGGCGGAGCTGGCCTTCTTGGAGCTTAAGAAGCACTTCACCTCCGCACCAGTCCTGGTTCAGCCCGACCCCTCACGCCAGTTCATTGTGGAGGTGGATGCCTCCGACACCAGGGTCGGGGCTGTCCTCTCTCAACACTCCAGCTCGGACCAGAAACCCTGCGCCTTCCTCTCTCGCCGACTGTCCCCCGCGGAATGCAACTATGACGTTGGAAACGGTGAGTTGTTAGCGGTAAAACTGGCTCTTGAGGAATGGCGACACTGGTTGGAGGGAGCCGAACATCCCTTCATTGTATGGACTGACCATAAAAATCTGGCGTATATCCAAACAGCTAAATGCTTAAATCCCCGTCAAGCTCGTTGGGCATTGTTTTTTTGGCCGCTTCAACTTCACCCTCACCTACCGTCCCGGCTCCAGGAACACCAAACCAGATGCGCTCGCCCGCCAGTACACCTCAACAGAGGCTCCAAACAATCCTGACACCATCCTTCCGCCTTCCTGTGTAATGGCTGCGGTTACCTGGGAAATTGAGGCCCTGGTGAAACAGGCACAGCAGACCCGACCAGACCCAGGTAATGGCCCCGCTAATTGTCTCTTTGTACCTGACTCAGTTCGCTCTCAGGTTCTCCAGTGGGGACACACTTCTCGATTCGCCTGTCACCCGGGGATTGGTCACACCCTGTCTCTCCTTAGGAGACACTTCTGATGGGCCACCATGGAAGCTGACACCCGAGCCTTTGTTTTTGCCTGTACTGTATGTGCTCGTGTATGCCTCTCATTGGCCTCCTGCTGGTCTGCTTCACCTCCCAGCCATCCTTGGACCCACGTCGCACTGGACTTCGCCACTGGTCTGCCCCCTTCCCACGGTAATTCCGCCATTCTCACCAATGTTGATCGCTTTTCTAAAGCGGTGCATTTTGTCGCTCTCCCTAAACTCCCCACAGCCCATGAGACGGCCGAGCTGCTTACCCACCATGTTTTTCATCTCCATGGAATCCCTTCTGACATAGTTTCTGATTGCAGACCACAGTTCATCTCGCAGGTGTGGAAATCCTTCTGTCAAGCCCTTGGTCAAACGAAACGGGCCAATCAAGACCTGGAGTCTGCTCTCCATTGTGTCGCCGCCAGAAACCCTACCTCCTGGAGCTCTCAGTTACCTGGGGTTGAGTACGCCCACAACTCCCTGTCCAGCACAGCCACTGGTATGTCCCCTTTCGAAGCTTTCTTAGGCTATCAACCCCCTCTGTTTTCCGTCCAGGAGGATGAGATTGCGGTACCCTCGGTCCAGGCCCATCTCCGCCAGTGCCGTAAGGTCTGGAAGGATGCTCGCTCTGCTCCACACCACTGAACGCAACCGGCGCCTCACTGACCACCATCAGACCCCTGCACCCAACTATCAACCAGGTCAGAAAGTTTGGCTCTCCTCTAAGGATATTCTGCTTAAGACTGACTCCAGGAAACTCTCCCCGTTTCATTGGTCCCTACGAGGTGGAAAGTATCATTAATCCCTTTGTGGTGAAACTAAAGCTACCCAGGTCCATGAAGATCCATCCCACTTTTCATGTCTCCCAGTTGAAACCGGTTTCTGTCAGTCCATTGTGTCCTCCAGCTGTTCCACCTCCACCCGCCCGGATCATCGATGACCACCTGGCATACACCATCCGACAGCTTCTGGATGTGTGCCACCGGGGCCGGGGGTACCAATACCTCATTGATTGGGAGGGATATGGTCCTGAGGAGCGTACCTGGGTTCCACGTTGTCTCATCCTTGACCCCTGTTTTTTGTGTTCTCCCTCCCCCTTGCGTCTCCTGTGCATCCCTGTTTGTCTCTCTCTCTCTCTCTCTGTGTCTGTGATGTGGGCGTGGCTCCCCGTACACTCCCCTGGCTTCCGGATGGCTGTCCATCCCACTCACCTGCTCCCTGCCGCCCACCTGTCATCCATCAATGCACCAGTATATCAACCCCAGCTTTCCTCCCACTCATCGCCAGATAGTTGTTTCAGCCCTTGTGGTCAGCTCACGTCTCCAGCCCCTTGAATTGTGCATTCAAGTTACTTCTCTCGTATGTGTTTTTCCTCGTCTCTGACTTTGTCTCCCTGTGCCATAGGATCATCGCTTGCCTGCCAACTCATCTCCCTGCCTGCCTGCCCATCCGTTCCCCTGCCCTCCATTCAGCTATCCAGTCTGCTCAGCCACGCTCACATCCAGCCCTCCTGTCTGCTCCGCCACACTTCACTTCATCCACCACCAGTGCCCCCATTTTCCCCTCTGCCTCTATCTAACGGACTCACCCCTTTTCCACCGCCATTCCCATTTTCCCTACTCAATAAACTTCTTCTTATTCATTCCAAATCTTGGTCTGAGTGCTGCATTTGGGTTCCCCCCTGTTGATCGTAACATGTCTTGCCAAATCCTTTGTATGGTGTCTCATTTACATGAGACGTGAGTGATGGTAGTGATTGTGATCATTGTAAAAGTGATGCTTGACTGCTGATTTCTTTCCAGTGAAGAAGCCAATTTTGTAAAAGGAGACAGTTTTTTGTTAAGATTCATTATAACTGTTGTTGTCAACAAACTTAGTCACTGCAGTATGAACTTGCTTCTTTAGCTCCTCTGCAAATATTTTATTGTTCAATTGGGGTTCATTTTGAATCCCTCACACGGCATTGCTGTTGACTTGGTGTGAAATGCTGACATTTTCCTATAAAGTAAGGTCTGTGGCCCTATCCCAGTAACACGTGTATGAAATAGGGCTCTCCTATATTGTTTTCATCGATTCTGTCATGGCAACCTTGTAACAGAGCCCTGCTTCATAATTGGATTTCTACATTGGACACAATAAGTTTCAGTTCCCCAGCAAAACCGTAGAGACTGAGGAAAACGGAAATGCTTGTCTCTTTCTGTGTGATGCAGAGATATGGCCTCCTCTGCAGCAGAGAAATGACTGATTTAATGAAGATCAGATTTCACACAAAAAAGCACAATTTTTAAATATGAAATGGTATTTTCATCCCCATGAATGAAACCCACACAATAATGGGACAGATAACTTAGTATCAGGTGGCAAGAGGGAAAAAAAGTATTGTAAAAGGAAACATTATTTATTCAATATTTTTTTCAGTATTTAATAGTGAAGGATAGAAACTATTTTCTTGTGTTTATCCACAGACACAATAAAAAATGCATACTATTGGTGGTATCTGGTCATGATAAATGCTCCCTTCTTTTTAAGAGTTTCACAAGAACTGGCCAAGATTCAGGACCTACCTGAAAACAACCTGAAAATGCTGACTTTTGGGGCAACATCAACTTGTCCAGAATTACTCTTCAGAATAAGGTCATCATCCTATAAACACAAAGTCTTTCTATTTATTTATGACACACTTTGTCAATAGGAGATCATTTCACTGGATGCATTGCATAAATATGCTTTATTTCAACATCTAGTGACTAGTTTTAAGGAAATTCTTGAACCAGGTTGGCAGCATTAAAAAACGAGTTAAATTGTCTCCAAATTTACAAAATTTGTAAATTATAGCACTAGTTAAGATGGAATTTTTTGCAGTGTATGAATAATAAAGCACTGCAAGTGTCACAGAACTGTTTCATCCCCATACAAGAACTCTTTATGTTACTAGAGCTCAGTTGGCCAGATGGTGTAGTTGAAGCTAAGGCCGGCATCTGGAACCACACATGTCCCTCTCCTCTTTCCTCCAGACTTAATATAGTGAGGAGGAGGGCAGAGTGTCCACTCCCCCAATTAAAATGAGTTTGTCTGTAAAGGATGGTGACGTGGTAAATAGTATAGGCTATGAGGCTGCGCTAACAACTAACATGTGGCTCAGGCGGGATTCCTCTGGTTGGACAGCAGGGTGGCCTAGTGGTTTGAGACAATCCTTCCATCAAAGGACCCAGGCTGAAGTGTCTTTGATCAAGACAGTTTGTAGCTGACCTGCACTCTGATCTCCCTGTGTAAGGGGCAAGAGAAAAGAGAACTTCCCTATGGCATCAATAAAGTATTATATTATGGCTGCAAGCTTAGCTGTAATCATCCCTGTTTGCAGAGGACTAATATTATGTGAGGATCTCAAGTAATTAATGAAGCATCCCTCAGTTTGGTAAACGCATTTGCATGGGATAATGAAATTTGCTGAAATCACCGGTGCCGAGGATTCATTTGTATAAGGTTAATGTTTTACAATTCCAATTTGTCACTTTCTGATTTCGCAAAACAAAAGCTGAAGTTTGTGCCAAATATGCATTCAAAACCTTCCTCTATAGATGCTACCACTGCCTCCAATTTTCATGGTAGGAGGAAGAGAGAAATTGAGCAATCTTGAATAAGAAAACCAAATCGCACAAAACATGAGGGACTTTGTGTTTTACATAACAAATTACAGACATGGCAGATTTACACTGGATTTAAATCACTGACAATTTCTGCAATAATTACAAATCACTGGACACCCCCAGGTGATGTTAGGCCTGTGTGATAACAGCTATAGTGGGAGTGACTGCAATTTGATCTAAAAGTTTGCAAGTTGATCTAAAAGTTTGCATGCATGTCCCAGCTGACATCCAGTTCCTGTGAAACCCCAAAAAGAAGAGGAGGTCTGATCCATTGCAGTTGTCTGTAGCACCTTGACAGGATCTTTTATTGTGGTTTTCTCTCCTATTGAGTTTGAGCAGAGGGAATTGGAGAACACAGTGGCACAACAGATGGCATCTCACACCCTCACTGTCCCCTGAGCCCACTCAGTGACCGGTGCCATGCTGCCACTCTGGGCACAGGCAGTGTGAGGCAGAATTCATTAGCAGGATCAGGCTGGCAATAAGGAGATCTAGAAGACAAGGAATCACCAGTCAGAGGGTTCAACGTTTCCTGTGTTTCTCCCTTTTTCAAGAAGTTCCATTTGTCGCTCAAGTTATTGTAGTGTCTGCGTAGCGAATGGATCCCTCTGAGTCTTTCTGGTGAGCAATTATCACTTGAGCGCTGAGATTTCAGGACTTGCGTTGAAGATCCCTGAAAATGAGTCATTGGTTCAAGAAATGAAAACTGTGTATATGCTTTTTGTTGCAAAACCACACACCAAAGAGACCCCTATAGTAGATACACCGTGCAATCTTTAAGGAAGGGGTTTCGAAAGACCACACTCTGACGCACCATGGGGAAAGAGGTGGAAATAAATGCATTGAGGCAGCCAATTCACAGTAGAGTAACCTTCGCCTCCATGCTCTAACATCATTTCTGGCTGCATCTCAGCCTCTTGTGCCTTTATATACAAATTATAATTGCAGTCCAATGGCCTTTTTGGAGCGATCTCCAATTCAAGGCTTTGAAATGGAATGAGATTGAAACACACCCTTGTGCTAGGGCTCAGCTGCATCATCAGTAGTAAGGACCACTCGCTGTAGTCCTTGTGTTTTGAATTGACCTCTCAATAGCTCTCTGCAAAAGAGTGGATACAAGAAAATACGCTTTGTAATTATTGTCAGGTCAATGGATGCCAAGGCAGCACCAACGTGGGTAGAATTACTCAATAATGCTGAGAGGGTATTTGAACAGATTCCAGGTTTCAGCAGTTCACTGCCGTTAGATTAATGTACATCAAAATAAACTCAAATGTTCCATTTTCCCAGTTTTTGCTCACATCTGGTATTATCTGGAGTTTTGTTGTTGCATTCTCAGGTTGGCTCAGGATTAACGCAGTTGGTCATTTCTGTTTCAGCCGGCTAGTCAGTCTGGCTGTTTATCTGTGTGTCTACAACAACTTAGTCCCCAGAAAGGGGAAGAAGCTGCAGCTATGTTCCTCATTACATATTCCCCCTGAAGAACTCCAGACTATATTCACACAAACTCTGGCTCCTGAGACAGACTGACTCTCTCTCTCTCTCTCTCTCTCTCTTTCTCTCTCTTTCTCTCACGCACAAACAAACCTGCAAACCTGCGTAGAATAGCAACAAGGGAGGTGATACAAATGATAAAATATGGCACTGTAGTTGGCCATTGTCTTGAATGGATTTGTCTGCGGAGTGAACATAGCCATGGTTAGAGACCAATTGACCTTGAGAGCCTCTTGTATTCCTGTATCTACTGCAAAGCTCGATTTAACAAATTAAAAACTCTATCTAGAAAGTCCATATTTAAAGGAGCGAATGCAGGCCAGCTGAGCAAACATATCTCATAGTCCTACCGCATGTTCTCAAATGTAACTAATACTCGCAAATGCAAAAATAGATTTTCTCAAATTGTACAGGATAACATTCCCAATAAGCCTCAAAGTAAACAATGATTTCTCTACACTCCTCTGTTTGACTCGGTTAAATCTGACCTGGCTGAATGTAATGCAATATGCATTATCAGTTTGAGTGTGAGGATGGTGGGGCGGGCTGGTGAGTTTAGGTTCAACAGCGCCACCCTCTGACCAACCTGAACGTCTGCATAAGCCCACTTTCCATGTACAGTATGACTCACGGTCCAAATGATGCATCAAGGATGTGTGCCATCATGGCTCATGAAAAAAAGTGTAAAAATAATAATAGTAACAATGCTGTTTAGTGCATGAATGTTTTGCCTTGTCCATCAATCAGATCCAACTTCAATATGCACTATAAAATCAATGTAATCCATATGTCTTTATCTGTGGATGCAGGAAGTGTTGCTTTTATTTAGGATAATAGAGTGTTTACTGGAGAGGTTTGATGCAGCAGGCCAATTGTGTAGACGCTGAGAAAGCAAGTACCATAGTGTTTATCCAGCAGTCGGAGGACACACACACACACGTTGGTTTGCCTCAATGCTTTACCCTGCCTGACAAACTCGGGGAGATGCTTGAGTAAAGATGACACTTGTCTGACGTGTCTGTTCCCCGATCAGCGAGGAGCTTCAGCAAACTCCTCAAACTTGTTCTGTCTCCCCAGAATTCATCGGCCTGGGACCAGTGCAACTCCCCAGCACATCATGTCAGAGTCGTGCTCCTCTGTGGGCTACTCCTGCACATTGAGTACTCCAGACAAGATGTACACACACACACACGCACGCATACACGGATACACACACACGTCTGTCTGTCACAACTAACCACAGGGGTTGCCACAGACATGCACTGACATCACAATTAAACCGAGAACGCCCCAGCCTTGCACTGTCATCCATCACATGCGACACACACACACACACCGCACACTTCCATCTCTCACACACACTAACAGAAAGCAGTGGCCGGAGTATCCTTCTGCATGCTAAGAAGGAGGTATGCATCTGCTCATGCTGGCAGCTCCACACAGCATCTTGATTGCGGTGCGAAAATACATTTTCAGCCTCAATTGGGTAGTAGCCTACTTCATCCTGCTCCTCTTGAGTGAATTCTCTCTTTGGAATAAAGAACAATGTGTTTCTCCCTTCTCCATAGCTCTCTCTCTATCACTATCTCTAAAATCTGTCTGTCCTGTGCCGTGTTCCTCTGCGAAACGGGATGAGACTAGACTTTTCGATGCAGCGTTTGATGATACATATGGTTATATTTTCACTACCCCATTCCCTCCCCACTAATACCCCCCTAGTGAGCAGTCAGTCATGGCACGGAGGTGTGAATAATTCCCCGAGCATCAAGGAAGATGCCCTCTCAGGGGGCCCCTGGCACTCAGCAGGCAGGCGGCCCCGTGATTCTGATCTCATCAAGCGAGCACGTCCGCCTCCATTAGTCTCTGGCATTGTGCTCGAAATTGCTCTGACTTGTCGGGTGATTACCTCAAATGAACAATTAGGAGGCTGGCTGTCACAATAACGTGCTCCCTGTCTGTGAATTGGCTCGCCAGTTTTAACGGCTGCTGCCATCAAGGTGCTCCAGATAAATGATCCATTCTGAAGGGGAAATGTCAGCTATAGCCCTCATAATGAATTGGTGTGCAACAACTAGTCACATGCACTGTAATGGGATGATGAAATAGATAATGCCGCTATTGGACAATGAATTAGTTGGCAGAGGAAGTTTCTTGATTGAGCTGCGTATTGATGCATTTATGGTGAATGCACCTCAGGGTGTATAAAATAAAAGCCTATGGGGCATTTTGGATGGAAATAAAATTTGCTTTATTCAATTAAAGCATTTCCAGAGGATTTTTAGAAGATTATCTGATGTACTTGGTGGTATGTTTGCATGCATGTATCACAGCGTGTTATTGTGGCAACTGAAGGTAATCGGAAAAAAAAGGCCTGTATTAGCAGACTTACCCACATCAGAAGCAGAAACACATTAATCGGCATGTACAAAAAAAAACACATTGACACATGGTGCAATGACCGCAGCACCTCATGCATGGTGCATGGGGACAGTACTGCACATGTAGCCAATGTTAGAAGCCCCATGTTTTACTGCAAGCTTGCTGAACTACTGCTGCATTTTTGCTCCACCCCCAAGAGAATTTGTTTAGTAAATCAGATTTTGCTCTTTTTTTGCTGCTAAGTTAGAGGTTACAAGGAGTGGTCTGCTGCCTACAGTAGAATTCTCTGCAGTAGTAATGCAGGATAAATGCAGGCTATGCGGTAGGGAGACTTCTACAATGGCCGCCATGGTATAGACAGGACACTATCCATATCACTCTACAAGTGTCATTTGGCTTATATAAAAATAGATACGCCTCTGACATCATTGTTCCATCTGGCCTGGTATGAGCAAGTCCGCAGAGATTCACGTGTGATTCTTGTTTGTGTGAGTGCACTTGTCTCTCCTCCCTCTCATAGGAGCAGAGCAAA
>OOFE01015139.1:20990-32201 GCA_900323365.1 Monocentris japonica | reverse complement strand
CTCTCTCCTTGAAGTTCTTGATGATCCGATAAATGGTTGATTTAGGTGCAATCTTACTAGCAGCAATATCCTTGCCTGTGAAGCCCTTTTTGTGCAAAGCAATGATGACTGCACGTGTTTCCTTGCAGGTAACCATGGTTAACAGAGGAAGAACAATGATTTCAAGCACCACCCTCCTTTTAAAGCTTCCAGTCTGTTATTCTAACTCAATCAGCGTGACAGAGTGATCTCCAGCCTTGTCCTCGTCAACACTCTCACCTGTGTTAACGAGAGAATCACTGACATGACGTCAGCTGGTCCTTTTGTGGCAGGGTTGAAATGCAGTGGAAATGTTTTTTGTGGGATTAAGTTCATTTTCATGGCAAAGAGGGACTTTGCAATTAATTGCAATTCATCTGATCACTCTTCATAACATTCTGGAGTACGTGCAAATTGTCATCATAAAAACTGAGGCAGCAGACTTTGTGAAAATTAATATTTGTGTCATTCTCAAAACTTTTGGCCACGGCTGTAGACAAAACCCACAGACACACACACACACCCACACATTAGCCCACTCAATCCTGATCCGCCGCAGCCGGTGTCGGGGCAGGGCGAACCCGCCTGCCAGCCCGACTCCGCCCCCTCCCGCATCCAGCCAACGGCCCAACCACACCCCCCAGTCTGCCACAATGAACATGCACCCAGAAGGGATGGAGAAACAAGTAGTGTCAGCTGATAATACCTACAGTGGTTGTTGCCTTGGTAACAACTATTGAAGATCCAAATAAACAATAAACTTCAAACTATAGGTCAGTGCTGAATTTTCTGTGAGGTGGCTCACAGCCTAAACACCAACAAAAGTGTTGGAAGATTGTTCAGCCTACCTGTTGCTGGTGCCCATGACTGTCCCTGACAAAATATTTCATAGATAGTTGTATTTAACCAGTACAAATGCTGTTTTTCAGCAACACCCAGATTCACACTCACACGTACATTCACTACTGTCCTGTACACCCACAGCTTCTCCTGTTGGCCATTGAGCAGCTTCACTGCAGCAGATGGAGGTTAAGTGCATTACTCAAGGAGACCTCTACAGTAGTTGTTGAAAGAGCGGAGACAGTATGTCATTCACTTTGCCTACGCTGATTTTCCCTGCCATTCCACTATTCAAACCAGGAGACTTCTGGTTACAAGCCATCTTCTCTAACAGCTATGATACTGCCACCCCCAATATGATAACAGCAAACCACTAATGGGCTTTTGTTCACATTGGATTCTTGTCGCTCCAGACTGCAGTCCGCATGCTTTGAGCTTTGAAAAGACCATAGCGCGAGATAAGGGGGTCTCAGACCCTGTGATTAACACTTGGCATCGCCTGAAAGAAATAACGCCAAAATTTGGAGGCCTGTAAAATGTATTTCAAAATTAGTTTTTACTTTGTTTTCAAATTCTATTATTCAATTCTAATAAATGCATTCTCAAGTGTGAACAAAAAAAGGTTATCATTGTGATGTTTCCTCTCACTAATGCCTTCCACTGTCAATGCAAGAGTGGCACTGTTGTGTTTTACGTCATGTGCATTTTTACTCGAGTACAAAAAAAGAGTTTGACTTTTTCAAGCTTTACACGCTGTGGTTGCCATGACCTGAAGACAAAATGTGTCTATTGGCCAGTGTATAAAACATAAAATAGGTTCGAAAAATAGAATATTTCACTGGATTAACCAAATCATTAATTCAATTATGTAGTCAAATCATCTGTAAAGAATAAATTAAAATGCCAATCCTAATATCAAATTTTGACCATGAATGCTTGGAAAATACAGTGTTACAAACTTTGAGAGTAATTTCAACAAAAAATGGAGAAAAATTGGCCAGGTTTAGGTGTCTTGATATGCATGTATTTAATCTAATTTTCCACCCAATCCAACTTTAGCCATTACAGTAACATTTCTGGTATTTAATATTGAAATACTACTGAAGGAAAAAGCAAGGTGGCCAGTCATTCATAGTGTGCCTCCTTATTGATCACAGAGCTGCAGTACAGCATATTGCGACACTGTGTTGTGCCCCTTATTTTGATACTGTGAGAGGTAGTGACCTAAGCGTCTCCAGGGATCAATTCAAAACCCCAGCCACAAAAACAGCCAATTAGTGGGCCTGCTTCACTGCTTCTCAGATGCATTCCAAGGGCCTCTTTTTTCCACCCAGAAAGTCTGTCCATTTTCCTTGCTCCAACGAAAGCTAAGACCATGAAAACAAACACGTAATACAGGATGAGGAAATAGAGGGTAATGTTAAAACCAAATGAACTTATCATGCGTCAGTTCACTTCCTTTGTTTTTTCCCCCTCAGGATACATGTGATTCTTTCAGTGTTTGTGTGTGTATTCGCATGTGTGTCCACGCTCAGGTTCCCATGTTACGAGGTCTACAACACCTCACCACAAACCATTATTTCTCTCCAGTTAATAAACCATTATTCCATGCTGGACCTACAATCAGCACTGAGTGGACCATCCAAAAATTGATATACACAGTTTTGTGTTTACCCCTTTTCTGCTGATATCAATGACAAAACAGGAAGGTAGGCAGGAAAGGAATGGGCGAGGAGTGGACTATGAGCGGACTGGGACCTTACACTGTGAAGGCAAACATAGGACACAAGTTAAATCACAAATTGCCACCAGGATATTCTACCCTAATCCTGTAGTGTCAAGTTTTGGCCTCTCTGGACACCTTAAAATTAAGTTTATTAGGCAGGCTCCATGGTTACTAACACATTCCACTGGCAAAAAGAGACATTACAAGGACAAACCAGACACTCACTCACTTTTTCCCTGCCTTTTAAAATGGCTCCTTTTGTTTCCTTTTCTCAAGAGTTTGTGTACATCCATCCTGCTGAAGCCTTTTGATGCTTCTGCCAGGTTCTGTTTGACAGTAAATAAAAGCTGGCGGTGAGCACGGTTGGGGTAGAGGTTAGGTCAATGTGCATGAGGAAACAGGGAGGGGAGGGTTAGTGTAGTGTACCAAGTCAACTTCCTCTCTAGCTAGGGAAACCATGTCTACAGCCCCAGTAACAACAGTAAGAGAAACATGATGGGGCCACAAAATACTAGGGAAACACGTCTCTGTCCCTTGCCCTGAGCTCAACACCAATTTCTGTGGCCGGCCTTGTCAGCAGCGGCATGATTCAAAATGTTAATGAGTCCTTATTTGCATATGTATTTTTTCCTTTGTTGAAATGTCACTGATTATTACTTTCTACGGTGATGAATGCATCTGCTCATGCACTCTGATATGTAATTAGCCATTAGGTGGAATGAATAGATCAATTAAATGAGAGGGACCAGGATTGAGAGAAATCATACAAGGAGGAATCCAAGAATGACAAATGAAGACCCTGACCCTTTTCAGGTGTCTCAATACTTCAAAAGATCAAAGATAACCTTCATTTAACTACACATTCTTCAGCCCTTAAGTATGACTTTCAAAATCAGGAGCTGCTGCCCTTCGTAATAGCAAAAAGTTTATTTTCCCTGAAAGTCTCAGTCTGAGAGGAGAGATGTGGATTTCCTGATTATATTTATCCATTCCCGGGATAATCAGGTGCCATGGCTCGGTCTATTTGATTTTTTTCTGACTCAGTAAAAGGGAAAAAGGGGAGGAGGAAAGGGGAAAATGTTTTCATTTGGCCTTTGCCTTTTTCCGAGGCCAACTATTCTCCTGCCAGTGCTTGTTATTCACAAATGAGGAAAAAAATGCATTACTGTGGACCAGATGGGAACATTCCACATGACCAAACCAATCAATCACCTTGGTGGGACGCAGGTGTGACACAGCCGTGCAGCAACACACCATTTCACAGTCTATCAGGCACAAACACATGGTCACCAATCAATGGCACCCTGAGGACCCATGAGAAGGGGAGCTTCTCCAGAGCTTCGCTGGTTCATGGCTGATGACTTCATAATCACACATCCATTCTCTCAGTGGAAAAAGGCAATGAGCTTCCTAATAACCTCTCCCACCATGTGAACACCAACACTGTAATGGATGCCACTTTGGTAGGGACACTAACATGCTCCCCTGCATCACACATTCATATGTGAGCTCCCTGTCAGGCTGAGAGGAGACTGTCAAGGGAGAGACAAGAATACATTTAACAAGCAGAAGAAATGCAGGGAGAAAATTCCTGCATGTTCCCGGTTGAATATTAGAATACAGTCAGTGTGCAACATCAAAGTATGTGCGATGTCTGGTATTAGATGCCAAGCAACTGTTGAACAGTGAAACATCAGAGAGCTGAGATGAAGGACAAGGAAGGATACACACATGGGTTAGGAATGTTGATCCACCTCCAAGCACTGTGGGCATATTTCCTTACACAGAAACACCCCCAAACCCACTTACAGTTTAAGAATTCAAACCTGCACTAAACAAAACAAAAAATAAGGACAAATACAGTCCAAATAGTATTGTTTTTTGATGGGTGCTCTGTGTGGTGAAGGCTATGTATGTAGGCAAACACCAGGGCAATCATTTAAGAGGTCTAATATGCAGTTGACTAAAAATTGAACTTCCCACCTCCATATTCCTGGCAGTAAAGACGTAGTCTCACGCAGCCACACTTCTCTCCACACTTCCCACATTTCACACTCCTAGGGTTGTGCCAATGCAGGAGAAAATGCCAGGCTGAAGCCACTGTCAAGTGGGAGTAAAGGCGAAACAAATGTTTGCATTTTATAAATCAATCACAATACACTAGAGTCTAGACAAGAGGGTAGCATAACATTAGCTAGCTGGTACACCCACATGGGGGGGGGTGTCTCTGAGTTGACTGTTCACCAGCAACTGAGGGCCAGGCTTTCTCTAGCTCATCTCAACAAGGGCTCACTCTGTCAATTAGAGCCCAAACAGCAGGATCAGCTATAAATGTGTGTAATAAGTGTGTAATCTTGCTGTCAATCAAGATTATGGAGACAGAGTTAATTATTCATGTTGGTCTCCTTGGATTAACAATTTAAGTTTATCCTAAATGCTCTCAAGGGTTAGGTTAACATCTGTAAATTCCAAAGGAAAAGGGCCAATGACAATGCCAGTACTGCATCACGTAATCAGTCAATCATACATTTGCTATGTGTGAAGATCATCTCTGTGGAAAGTTTGTCTAGCATTCCAATTTGATACCGGCTCAGCAGGATATAAAAGTCCTTTGTCAAATGTTTGTGTAAAATGCTCAGCTTTTGCCAGTTGTTACACCAAAGGATAGCTGCAAACTCTGTATCATCACTTGCACACATGTATTTAATACTGAGTCACAAAATGACTAGGGTACTTCAGGTTTACAATCTGACATGGGTAGAAAGAAAATCTGAACAATGAAAAAGCGGATAAGTATAGTGATAAAAAAACTGATAGAAATACGATACTGAGTTAGAATAACTAAGGCTATCTAAATGGCTAAATGAGGATAAGACAGAGACTTTATTAGTTGACCCCAAAGCCAAAAGGGGTGAGCTCTTTACAAAACTGGGAAATTTGACTGCCTTGGTTAAACCAGAAGTAACAAGCCTTGGCGTTATCTTAGACTCTGATTTGAGTTTCAAATCACATATAAACAAGGTTACTAAAATAGCTTTCTTTCACCTCAGAAATATTGTCAAGGCCATTCCTTTCCCAACAAGATGCTAAAAAGCTAATTCATGCCTTCATTTTAAGTAGATTGGACTGCTGCAATGCTCTTCCTAAAAAGTCAATTGAGAGGCTACAACTTATTCAGACCTCTGCAGTTAGACTGCTAACAAGAACAAAAAAAGAGAGAACACATCACTCCAGTACTAGCCACACTGCACTGACTCCCCGTATCCTCCAGAAATAACTTTAAAGTCCTTCTACTTGTATATAAAGCACTAAATGGTTTACATTGCGGATCCCCTGTTGTTTTATGTTCCTGCATGTGCCCTCAGGTCCTCTAATGCTGGCTTTCTGGTAGCTCATAACCCCTCCTCTCTATTTTTATAATTCCACTTTTAATTATTTTAAATTGAAATTTTCCTTTTAATGTAAAGCACTTTGTGCTACATCTTTTTGTATAAAAGGTGGCATACAAATAAAGTTTATTATTATTATTAATATTATTATCATTATCATTATTATCTGCAATCAAGATGCAAACCAGTTGAATAAAAGACTTCAGAGTCACCATCAGGCTTATTTCAATAAATACCAAAGCTATACAGTGATATGGCATCCAAGGCTATCTGCAATGAAGATCCCGAGCACTTAAGTCAACAGACTTTAATTGTTCAGCAATTTTTCTGAATGAATCATTTCCCTTCAACTTTGTGTTTGTATTTAATAATCTCCAACATTCTTCCTGGCATCAGCTGCAGGCTAGCATGAGGAGAGAGAGAGAGAGAGAGAGAAAGAAAAGGGGGAGGGGAAAAACAGAGGGAGGAAGTAGTACAGAGAGAAGATAGGGGATATAAAAAGAGGAAGATAACAAGCACAGTGGGCCTTGGTGATAGAATTGAACATTAAATCCACCTGCCTAATATTGTTTAGGTCCCCCTCCTGCTGCCAAAACAGCTCTGGCCCGTCGAGACATGGACTCCACAAGACCTCTGAAGATGTGGTATCTGGCACAAAGACGTTAGCAGCAGATCCTTTAAGTCCTGTAAGTTGCGAGGTGGGGCCTCCATGGATCGGACTTGTTTTTCCAGCACATCCCACAGATGCTCGATCGCATTGAGATCTGGGGAATTTGGAGGCCAAGTCAACACCATGAACTCTTTGTCATGTTCCTCAAACCATTCCTGAACAATTTTTGCAGTGTGGCAGGGCGCATTATCCTGCTGAAAGAGGCCACTGCCATCAGGGAATACCGTTGCCATGAAGGGGTGTACAACAAGAACATGAATGCCAGGACCCAAGGTTTCCCAGCAGAACATTGCCAAGAGCATCACACTGCCTCTGCCGGCTTGCCTTCTTCCCATAGTGCATCCTGGTGCCATCTCTTCCTCAGGTAAACCACGCACACGCACCCATGATGTAAAAGAAACGTGATTCATCAGACCAGGCCACCTTCTTCCATTGCTCCATGGTCCAGTTCTGACGCTCATGTACCCATTGTAGGCGCTTTCGGCGATGGACAGGGGTCAGCATGGGCACTCTGACCGGTCTGCGGCTACACAGCCCCATACGCAGCAAGCTGCGATGCACTGTGTGTTCTGACACCATTCAGCATTAACTTTTTCAGCAATTTGTGCTACAGTAGCTCTTCTGTGGGATCAGACCAGACGGGCTAGCCTTCACTCCCCACGTGCATCAATGAGCCTAGGGTGCCCATGACCTGGTCGCCAGTTCACCAGTTGGACCACTTTTGGTAAGTACTAACCACTGCATACCGGGAACACCCCACAAGACCTGCCGTTTTGGAGATGCTCTGACCTAGTCGTCTAGCCATCACAATTTGGCCCTTGTAAAAGTCGCTCAGATGCTTACGCTTGCCCATTTTTCCTCCTTCCAACACATCAACTTCATGAACTGACTGTTCACTTGCTTCCCAATATATCCCACCCCTTGACAGGTGCCATGTAACAAGATAATCGATGTTATTCACTTCACCTGTCAGTGGTTTTAATGTTGTGGCTGATCGGTGTGTATATATATATATACAGTATATATATATAAATGAATATGTACACATATTCTGGGTCCTTCATAGTAATTTAGCCCCTTCCACCATCATACATATCGTACATTCTGTAGTATAGTGACTGAATACATCGATGTGACGTGACTGAAGACACTGAAGACTGAAGACCTCTTCCGCTGATTATCTATAACTACAACTGTGGCGCTTCGGCTCCTGCAGCTTTTTCTCAGAGACTTGTTATGTCACCGTACCTTGGCCATACCCCAGCTCTTCTTTCTCTATGGAGAGACAGCCCTTTAGGCCTACTGAGACTACAGCTGATCCTCTGCAGCTGGGCAGCCTCACCAGTAGCATGCTGGGGGCCATGGCCTACGGAAGGCAAGGCAAGGCAAGGGCTGGGCAGGGCCAAAATGGGCTGGGAGAGGCAAAAGGGTGGGAAGGACTGGGATGGGGAAATGTAAGGGGGCATAGGGATGAGGAGAGGGATTTGTGCCCTTTCAGCTTGTCTTCAGCTCCTCACGCTCCACTGACCACAGTAACAGATAAGCACACCCTGCAGCTCTGCATAATGATCAGCTACATCCACTAGACTACACTGCACCACATCACCTCGTCTTCCCGTGTCTTCCCTCCCCTGCTTTGGTGCTTTCTTCTCCTCATATATAGATTAGGCCCTCACCAATTTGATAGAGACTCCTGCAAAAGAAGTGTTTAACAAATGTTAATACTGTATCCTGCTCTAACTGCCAAGGCTTGCAGCAAGTGTGTGTGTGTGTGTGTGCATGTAAGCGTGTGAATGAATGAGTGGGGAGAGGGAGCAGCCTTGCTAGTACCTGTGACCCACACTGCAGTGGAAACTGAGTGCACACCTGAGCAGCACCTGGCCACAATCACAGCCTGGGGCTGGGGAGGGTCTCTCGCGGGACAGAGCATTAGAACATGACACCTGCACCAGTAAAAACACACTGGGGATGATACCACACAGTGATGTGGTATTTGGCACTCCATGATAAGCCTTAAGGAACAATTAGAAATGAAAAAGAAGAGAGGACACTGCAGAAGCACTGAAAGAGATTGATTCTTCTCTGGTGCAAAAGACTGCAAAAGACCAGACAATACAGCTTGGCAGTGCCATGGCCCTTTAAGTATCTTAAAGCCGTCACTGTCACTTGCATAATTTCATTCCTGGAAACCGACTCAATTTTAGGAGATGGAGATAAACAAATTAGAATTTTTTTTTAAGTAAAGACAATAGGAGAGGAGTGGAACAGGGTAGAGGAGGAGAGGAAACAAGAAGTGACTGCACAATAAAACAACACTCACTGAAGGCTGAAATGAGGACACAAATCTTATACACCTGCGTTGTTTATCATTATTTTTCTTCTGTCTGTATGAGTTACAGCTTTATCTACCACACACATACACAATTCATGGTCAATCTATTATGACATGCATGATATCAATATAAATGACTAAGTATTGAGTTACTTATATCTGAGTTATTTACATAACCTTAGGCCTAACAGCACATGGGCTAGGAGTGTAGTGTAGATGAGCAGTCTATGCCCTCCATCTTCGACAGCTGTTTTGCTAGCAGTGTACATCAATAATAATGGTCCCAATGAAAGCAGTTGTACTTTCAGTTTGCTTCCCTCAAGAATATCTTTAACAATCCTTTTTTGGGAAAGAGGAATTCTAAAACTAGAAAAGATGTAGCTTCTTGTTTTATCTATGAGATAGCTGAAAGTACAGTGTTTGTACCAGTGTTGTACAAACAATGAATTTGATAGCTCAAATAGTGAACATGCACCTCTGCTTTGATCAGCTTACCATGCTGCTCAACAAGTAAGATTGAGCAGCATGTAAGATTTGGCATTTATAAATTGAAATGGCTTTCCATGAAGTACAAATTCTTCAAACTGTATTTGATGCATTTTATAGACCTTAGAAAGAAAATGGTAGCAACATAAGCACACATACTGTTCACCTGCTGACCATACTGAGCAATAAGCAACCTGAATTGAGTTGAATGGAGAGGATTGAGAGGAAGTGAGTTATACATACATTTGCAGTATAAGAACAACATTAGCCTAACACACTGAGAAGTCAACAAAATGAATAGAGCTGCTAGTGCAAATTTTGATTGTGTTATACACTTGTGGCCTAGGGCTGGAGTAATAAAAGCTCTACAACTCTGCAAGTTCAACAGTCTAATTGTTAACTGTATGTATTTGACATAGGTTGAAATTTGAGTTTCAGTTTGTAGCCTAAAATTTGAAAAGTTCACATTTGTTTCACTCAAATTTTAAAACAAAAAGTGCAACACAGTGCAACGAAAAGTTGTAGCATAAAGCAGGCCAAAGTATAGGACATGCAAGTTGAATGGAAATTATACCCTACCTGGAACCTTCAGACAGCACCAGCCAGCTGGCACCGGTGTTAACAGCATCTTTAGCAACTCCATAAGGACGCCCTACATGTTTCAAATAATCAATCAATCATAAGTGCCCTTATCCTCCTTGGGAGGATAAGTGCCCTTGAGCAAGGCACTTAACCCCCACTTAACTGCTCCAGGCACACTGGAGCATTGCTGACGCCTGCACTCTGTCCTCTAACCTGAAAAATGCATGTGCGTGTGTGGATTGATATGTTGTGTGTATATCTAGTCAGGGGTGTGCAAAGAAAGAAATTCACTGCATGTATGTGTATGTGCCAAATAAAGTTAATTTCAGTCATAATGAAAACTTTTGAGCACCTAGTGCTCCAACCTCAAATGTGTCACAGGCTCACTACTGCTGCTAGCAGAGTCTATATATTCAACAAGTCACATAATCATACATCAACGAGTGGGAAGTTTCTCCAGTGCATTGAACGTTTGTTCCCTCAGCTGTAAAGTACCAGGATAGTCCAGGATGGTTTGTTTACATTTGTTTACATTTAACTTATGAGGAATTGTTAAAGATGTTACAAGGGATTCTCTACATAGTCAGCCATGGGTGCCAGGCACCCACAGCACCCATTCAAATTCCACTGGTGTCTGCAATAGAGGGATCCTGTTAGGGATTAGCCAAAGGTGAGACAGTGGGAGACTGTCGCATCTAGACAATTGCTCAACTCTACTCAGGAGGTTAGATTAAGGTCACACATGTGCATGTAGGCTGGAAGCAAGACACATGTGCCTTCATGTGTGTGTTGAAAGCAGTATTAAGCCAATTCGTTTTTATGAGTAGCCAAAGCTGTACGAGCAGTGTATGAACTATACCAGAGAAACGTGAGTACAAAATTACAACTCAGCAGTTTTGTTTGATAATACACCCCCAAGCACATGGTTGGTTAGAAAAGTACAAAAAGTACTCTGCACACTGCACACATGTGTACTGTACCACCATAAACCTCTATCACATAGTCACAAATAAATAGTGCCAAATAAAGTTGATTCATCAACCAGTTCTTCTTCTTCTTCTTCTTCTTCTTCATAGATATAGTATAGGTATGGTGGCACATACATACACACACACTCCTCTACCCGAACCAGGGACAACCCCCCCTTTCCCTAACCCGGAGTTAACCC